>JAIPRL010001105.1:68567-96697 GCA_025469235.1 Pemphigus obesinymphae
AAACTATATTTATTTTAATAATTATGTCATTAAAAGTGTTTTCATAAAAACTAGTTTACATAAAAAATGTACTTATCACATGTTGAATACATTTCGGAGGGGGTTCTTAATTTATGGTTATACCTACGTATGATATAAAATGTATGATACCTACCTAATAAAATATAAAATAACAATGTCTATGCTGCAGTTGCTCTACGGCATAAAACATAATATTATGTCTTTGGATATCTATCAATATCATAAACTATTGTTGAGAATCTAAACGTTGAATATATTTCAGAAATTCTATGGATTTGTTCATTAATATAACTTATTAAATAATAATAACAATTTTTTACTCATTTATAAATTATCCGATCATTACTTTCGGTTAAAAATTGTGAGTATCTAGTATCCATATATAATATCAATTATTATAAATAAAAATTAACATAAAATAATTAACTTTTAACTACGTACACATACTTCAACAACCATTTTGTTATTTTCAGTGCCAATCAAAAACTTCATGATTTAATTAATTTTTTCGGGTATAATGGAAACTATTAAATATCTGAGCAAAATATGACTTATCCTGTTTCGATGCGATGTGGAAAACCAAAGTAAATATTTATGTACAAAAAATCATGTCAATACTATTTTTTAAATTTCAATATAGCTACCTATTAAAATAAGTTGTAACTATAATGGCGTATTTTTATTATTATTTATAAGTAAATATGATACAGTAGATAATTCAGTAGAATAATATTAATATAGGCAACTATAAAATATTTAACGCTCCGAACCACTTAAGTGTATTAAAAGTATAAAAGTATACTCAAATTGTTTTAAAATTTAATTTTTATTTATCAATACTTAACCCCTAATACTTCCAGTTTTCAATTAATTAATCCTAAACTGTATTTATATACATATATCACGGAAAAAATATAATTGCAATAAACATTTAAATGGTTAATTCAACCAAAAACCATGGTATCTATACAGACTATCTTATAACAT
Source organism: Pemphigus obesinymphae (assembly GCA_025469235.1). NCBI lineage: Eukaryota > Metazoa > Arthropoda > Insecta > Hemiptera > Aphididae > Pemphigus > Pemphigus obesinymphae. The sequence continues at coordinate 69,576 of JAIPRL010001105.1, forward strand.
GGTTAGACGTAGGTACTAAATGTATATAGTTGATGTAGTTGTGTTTATTTTAACTATATAATACTGTTAAAAAATTTTATCCGTAAATTGTCCCAGAAAAATAGGTAGGTATAATTGTATCAACCTAATTATTAGATTTGATATATAATTGTACACAAACTTGGAAAGTATATTCAACTATATAATATAGTTCTAGTAACAATACCTTTTAGTTTTTTCAACCTAATTATGTACTTTTCGTATAGTAGGTACCTACCTATATTAATAGTTATCTTGTTTTTACATGCAAATAAATATTTTATCATATACAAAATTATTTATGGCCGATTTATTTGTGTTTGATATATTGAACGATTTTCAAATATCTGATATACAAAAATTCGAATGTTCATAATTTTTAAATTATTAAACAAGTACCTATAGGTATGTGTATAATATACTATTATTATATAGTATTGCTAACTAAAAATATAGGTAAGTAATTAATAAAATTGCACGAAAAACAATACAATTTATATATAGTTAGGTACCTATCTATTATCTAATTGTATTTATTGTACAAGTCAAAAATGTATAATCTAACAAAAGCACAAATATATAATTTTAAAACATAGAACTATAGAAGATAATATAATATGAAGTCCATTAGATATTGTATGAAAGCAACATATATCATACATACCTACCTGTTTAATAATATATAATTAAAAAATGATGAACCTTTGAATTTTTGTATTTAATATTTTAATTTTTGTATCTAATGTTATCCGATATTTGTAGATCGTTCAATATATAAATATATTATAGTAATAAAACAAATAAATTGGCCTTAATTAATTTAATACAATTAATCACGTAAACACTTAAAGCATAATTAATATTTATAATATTATAAAAATGCGCAGTAACTAGTAAGGGTGTCCATCTAAGAAAACTCGGGGAGGCGAAATGAACGTTATAAACCTAAAACCATATATAAGATATTTTATTCTATAAAGTTTATAATACATTACCTATATTGTATTCGTGTTTATATATATATATATATATATATCATTAGTAATGATTCATTGCATTTATTTAGATACAGCGCTATTACATTTTCTTATTATCTAATCATTAAACATAAAATTAAATTGCGTTTATTTTTAGAAAAATTTTCTATAACTTTGTCAATGAACTTGATTTCATTATCTTTACTTCTGATTTTTTCTCTGTGTAAACTTAACATCGATAGTCCACATAGTCTATCTTCAGTCATTGTAGACCTTAACCATGTTTTAACCCTGCGAAGTGTACTGAATGATCTCTCTATTGCCATGTAAATTATGAAAACATTTTAATAATTGGAAAAAATTCGCAATCTTTTAGATAATGTGAAATATTATATTCGCCATTGATGTTAATGGCATTCTTCGGAATATGCCAAAAATCATACCATGTGTTTACCTTCTTCGACAAGATTATACATTTTATAAAAGTTATTAAGGTTCATTAATCATTATTAAAATCCTTTTTAAATTTATTTTGAACTTTGAAAAAAATACATACTCTGTTAATTTTTTAAGTATTTAGAGTTAATATTTTCGGATTTATGTCGAAATAACCATTATTTTAACCCATATTTTTATTATTTTTTGATAGTTTTTTTCTAATTTTATTTTTTTTTAATCGATAAATTAAAAAAAAAGCCGGTCACAAGGGGGTGGAAGTACTTCCCTCGTCGGGTGTCAGTATGGGTGGATGCACTTCGCTACTGGGCAGGATACTCTTGGTGGATATATTGCATTTGAAAGCAATGATAAATCATTGCATTCAATAAAACGATTCTGAGCGTAGCTTCGGTATAACTCTTAATATTAATTATATACCTACTCAGTACCTACCTATGTTTAACATTACATTGAAGATCAAATGTAGAAATAAATATGATTTAGTGTGACCTTATGCATATTTTAAAATGTAATATGATATATATATAATAGCTCAGTTTCATGTAGGTACAGTTATTAGTACATAAAATTATACAGTATATTTTATTGAATGTTCAGTTTATGACATATAATATTGAAAACGAACAAAATATTATGTAAATTTAGTTAAATTAATGCACGACAAACGTTACACTAAATTTTTCCAGGTCTTCAAATCTCATTTTACCAACTATTTCGACTTAAATACCTCAAAATTGATAATTTTGTCGAAAAAATTAAAATGACTATAAAAAAAAACTGTGACAACGGATTTTCAAAATTTTTTGAATTTAGTTAGAGTAACGTATATTTAACGCTGTATAAAATTTTTAGACCTTAAAACCGAAAATTACCCCTTTTAGGACTTAAAAACCTTGAAAACTAAAATGTCTATAAATATCCAAAATTGCAAAAAAATTAAAAAAAACTTAATCAACGTAAATATATTACTAAATTAAATATTTGATGTAAATTTCAAGATTTTCAAGTGATTATTTCGAAATTACGAAGAAATGAAAATTCCCAATTTAACGAAACCGTATATTTGCCGTTTTTACCTCATTTTTTCATAGTTTTTCCTTACGCATTAAAAAACTATTGAGAAAATTGAAAAATGACCTCTCAAAAGTACCAACTAGATCCAATTTGCTACCAGAAACCGGGTAAGCTTGTAAAGATCGTATCACTCCTTCTGGTAGAAAAAGTGTTTACAGAAAAATAAAAAAAATAAAAATAAAAATAAACATCATTGTAAAACCAATAGCTCCCTCGCTACACTCAGAATCTAAAAATAGCAAGTAGGAGATGGAAACATATCTCTCATCGGGTAGGATATTACTAGTAAATATATTGATTTTAAATCAGTGATAAATCATTATTTTCTATAATTATTTTGAGTGAAATGCAGTATAATATACTCATAACTCTTATTGTCAATTTTATGACATTACCATATATATTATTTTAGTTCTAGAAGCTATGCTACGCTTTGTTAAAACTCTGTAAATCTCTGTGATAGCTGTGAATTAGGTCACAGCTTCATCTACAATGAATCTATGCATCTAAATTATTTACTATATTATGATTGTCGTAAATATTCATCTTAATACATAGTTAACCAATGCATAATTTTTGTTATTGTTTTCGCAGATGAAATTGATATTATTTGAATATATAGAGAAATAGCTATCATAACGCATCATAGCACATAGCATATATATAATATATAAATAATAGAAAGGATATCATTAAAATGGTTAATATTGTCCCCAGTAATATAATAGTTGGGTGAAATAATTTGGTATATCAATGCCATTTTAATGTTATTATTAGGATATTCCAATTAGGTATTACTGTAAATAATTAAAAATTACTATTGGCTTTAAAAATGATTCGATTGTTGATTTTTTTACGATGGTTGAGTACCAGGATTTTAATGACAATTTAATTTTAGATTTTAAATTCAAAAATTGGATCCCATTTTGAATATGAGTTACTCCCCAAACAAAACATCAGTTAGCAATTTAAAGGTTCAGTCGGCAAAAACAGAAAATTAATAATCTCTTCTTTTTTTTGTGTATTTACATTTCAAAGATATATTTTTGAGGCATAACTCCATAAATAGTTACTTCAGGACAGTGCTGACCCAGTCCCAATTTACCTAAGCCAAATTGACCACTTAAGATTTTTGACATTTTTGAATAATTTTTTCAAATTACTTGTTTATAATTTATTATCCAGATAGTGACTATGAGTATTTGATATAAAATTAGATTAACTGCGGTACGCATGTATACCCCTCTACATTATCTAAACAAAACATGTTATCGACAATGCAATTAGAATTTGAAAAACTACCTATCTACCAATTATTTTCTTTCAAATATATATTCATAGGAACCAATACCAAATTAAAAAAAAATTGTAAATACAATATATTTAATATTTTTTTCATGTAATTACCACAGAAAGCACAAGGTCTCTATGCTGAAACAAAAACACGAGGCCTTGTGCGGCTACAGTCTCTGAACACCCCTTGCACTGGCACTACTTAAAATTATAAATTTTTTACAAAATAATATAATAATATAATAATATTTTGTGAAAAAATGCTAAAAATAATTATTAGGTGCAAATTTTAAATTGTATCTTTATAATTTTCCAATTTTCTGTTTTTTTTTCTTCACAAATAGAAAAACTACTAGAAAAATCTAAAAAATGAGCTTTTTAAATTTACTAACAAATTTAATTTTTCATTTTCAAAGTTCATCTTTCACATTTTCTGCCATTGTAAAATCAATACATTTTTTAATTCTTTCAAATTGTACAAGTTTGCAAGATACCTTGACTACCCTGTTTGTAAGCTTATACAAATATAGCAGTATAATTATTTTAAGTTTACATAATAAAAGGATGAGAAAAAATGTATTATTCATTTATGAAATATTTAAATATTTTACAAATTTGACACATTTGTTTGTACTATAATGTTTTTAAACAATGGTATTCATGTTATACAATATACATATATGTTATCATTAACATAATTATATTTATAAAAATAGATTAGAGAAATTAGCTCAAGCAAATAAAACACGAATTATATTAGAAGCCGAAGCAGAAGCTGAATCACTTAGACTCAAAGGAGAAGCTGAATCATTTGCCATTCAAGCAAAAGCTAAAGCTGATGCAGAACAAGCAATGAAGAAAGCTGAAGCATGGAGAGAATACAAAAAAGCTGCCATTATTGATATGGTTCTTGAAGCATTACCGAAGGTAATAATAAAATTATAATTATAACAATTATTCCTAAAAATGATGTGTATTTTCTGAACATAATTTTAGCTTGCTGCTGAAGTTGCTGCTCCCTTTGAGAATACAAAAAAGTTAACAATGGTTGCCAGTGGTGATGGTGATGTGGGTGCTGTAAGATTAACTAATGAAATTATTCAAATTGTTAATAAAGTTCCTGAAATGGTAACTACTCTAACTGGAGTTAAAATAAATGATGTCATGTAAGTGATTTTTTTTTATAACTAAGAAAAAAAACAGTTATTGATGAAATTAAATTGTTTAGTACATTTCAGTTTCATATAATTAATTGTTTGAGATAATTAGTTGTGTATCAAACTTTGAATTAAATATGTATGTATATACTTTGCGTGTATTGAATTACATATAATTACAACTTAAAACTAACATTATCTAAATAATATAAACATTTGTAAACCATGTAGTTGTGGTTTAAATCATTAAACAATTAAACTGCATAAATGTAAATATATGTGAATGCTAGAAAAAATTTAGATGAAATTTTGTTTATAAAGCTGTGCAAAATTACAAAAATCTAAATCTTGTGAAAAATAATTTTTAAATCTTGATTTAAAATTAAGGTTGGCTCTAAATTACATGTCACATGTATATTTATATTTATTTATTTAAAATTGTAACAGGAATATGTAAGAAAACAAGCGGGAAATTCTATCATCTTATTAGTATCATTATATTTTCAATGCTTATGCCCCTATACGTCTTCTTATGCTTCTCAAGTAAACAAAGAACAATATTATTTAACCTTTTTAATGAATATATTGTTTTATATAATATGCAAACAAATTATTTTACATTATTTATGCTAGACTTGCTATTTTTAGTACTAATGTATCCATTAATTTTATATTATTTCATAATTTATTGTATTATGATTATATTAAACATTATTTATTATTTGTATATTTATTGGGTTTTTTTTTAACAAAAAATTACGTTACTTGTAAACCTAATGTAATTGAATACCGTAAAATGGTCATAAGTTGGTCACTTTTTTTATATATTTGTTTTTAACTTTTTTTCCTTTTATGTTAGAGACATGATTTTTTTTTCCTATTTATAGTGCATATTAATACGTACAACTTAACGTTTAGAAAAAAAATTTTAGCTTAAAAGTTTAAAAAAAAAAAAAAATATATTTTCCAAGTGGGTCAACTTTATCAAGAAAATGTAATTTGTTAGCCACAACCAAGTTTTTCAACATTTTACCGACATTAAAATTGTTTGAGGTTAAGTTGGCCACTAAAATGGTTTTTTTAAACAAAAGTTTTTATTTACAATGCAAGTTCACAAAGTTTTTATTATCTATTATACAAATAAAATAATTTTTACAACTTTTATTTTTTATTTAAATAAATCTAATGATTACAAAGAAATATAATAGGTAGATAAAGTATTATTAATACATAATTATAATTACTATCTATAATTAACCCAAATTGAACCTGGAAAAATCTTCATCAAACACATGGAAACCTCATTTTTAACTAGGGGTGGTTGTAAAACCTTCATTACTGCTTTTGGAGATATAACATCAATATCTGGGACCTTTGGGAAGATGAATGACTTTGTAGATTTTTGAAGAAATTTCACTTCCCATCCTAGCTGATTATCACCGTTCACAATTTTACCCACAAAATGAATTTTTGTTTTCCGGCTCATATATTCAACTACCACCCAAGATCCATCAAATGGCGTTTCATGATTATTCATTTTTTCGTTTGAACTGTTTAAAGCATTACTATCAATATCATCATCAAATTGTTGAAGCGCACTTGTAGATGGTTGATTTTGATGTAAATCATTCAAACTAATATCATCATCAGATTGTTGAAGGACACTTATGGGTGGTTGATTTTGACTTAAATCGCTCAAACCAATACTTGTACTAGGTGCCATTTGAAGTCTTTTTAATCTCTTTTTTGATCTCACAACAACAAATGTGGTCAACATAACTAAGTACCCATGGCCAACTTTAGATTTTCTTCGAAAAATGATTATAAATTTTTATGGAATGAAATAAAACCTATACAATTTTTCTGTTAATTTGTATATAAAGGTGTATGGTGAATTTTACCTACTTTGAATAAGTACTTTTTTTTACAACTGTTAGTAAACACCTATTATAAATATAGCAAAAAAAAAAATTTTACGATTATAATTTTTCATTTATTTAATTATAATGTAAACTGTATAAAAACATGTGTGCTAACTAGTTTAAGATGTGTATAATAAAATAAAAAATATCCAGCCTACCAAATACTTTGATAAATACCAAAAAATTGTAATTTACAAAGAAAAACATGATATGGCCAACTTAACTTCGGAGGCCAACATTGTACCACTTTACGGTAATATAAAATTTTCAAAATTGTTACCTTAATTATTTCTGATTAGGTAAATATTTGATATTCAATTTAATGGATTAATTAATTATTGATTAGTTATCTATAATCAGATATGAGTCCATAATTTACTTTTTTTACTTTGTATATTTTACTTCCAATAAAACATTATTTATTTATTTATTTATTAGAAAATAAGAATAGTGTTTAATAATTTCATTTCTATACTAATAATCTTCAATGGCTCATGGTATTAAAAATCTTACAATTTTGTTTTGCTTAAGGCTGTTGGAGCATATAATTTCTAATACATACAATGCATTATATTATATGTTATACATGATTAAATGTTAGTATGTATGAGCCACAATCACTCTAAATTATCAGAAATTCCACATGTTCCTTAAAATTTTCCCATAATTTCTCCCTAAAATGTTATGAAACTGCTAAAAGAAAAAGATTTTTCTAGTTTATCCAGTAGTCCCATTTAAATGTTGTCAAAAGATGAAATATAATGTGTCAACTAATATTTCATTTATTGGTCTAAAAAAAAAAATATGGTATGCTCCAACAGCTTGAATACATTTACTACTTGTTAAAATACAAACAATTTAAAGTAATTGCATTATATTACAAATTTTGCTGTAAAGTTTGTATTTATTATGTTTTTTTTTTAATTGAATCATTGTCAAATATAAATTATTCTATTCAATAAATAAATATTATTTTTTAATTTACTTGTGTTTGTCTCATTTTTACCACATACTGTACTTAATATTTTAATAAGTTTTGATAGAAATTTCATATTAGATTTATCTATCGTGTTCAACAAGTTGATATTCCAGTTGTATCGTGTGCGCGGAGTGTAGTGGGGCGAGGAAAACCAGTTTATTATCGTTTCGTAGTCCAAACCCAGAATATATTCTGTGGTCCAAATACAATGATCGTCCGTCGAAATTTAACGATAAGAAATATTATACTTGATTCAAATAATTTTAACAATTATTGTTAACGCTGAGCATGTGTGCTTTCTCGAGTGGACACATGTATCCTAATTATAATATTATGGCTATGTCCGAGCACGCACAGACGCTCACGACACACTATATGCACTGCACAATGTGGACGTCAAATTGGCATACATATACGTGCGCCCGAGCACATCAGTGTCGTTTACTAATACTAATATTTCATATAATTATTTTATTATTTATTATATATTTTATAATGGAGTGGAGTGTTGAGACATGTCTCTGGAGTTGACACATCATTAAACTATGCTCCAATTCGCGTTGTCGAAATAAATGCCTAGACCACCATCTTCTACTCTTTTTATTTTAGTTTTAAAGTAACTATAATGAATTGTACATATTATACATTATACATTATTATACAAGCCGCACTTTTAATTTTTAATAGTTGTTCAATATTTGTTTCCATTTTTTGAACACTAAACTCTAAACAATAATTTACCGCACGTGTTGTGCATGGTAGCGTCCATACTGAGCACACATGCTCAACTAGGGCACTATATAGATATAGGTATGCTACGCCACCGTTTTGCGACACACTTATCAACATTAGATCATAATGATATATACTTATATACATTATAATGCATTTCAGTTATTTATGTAACGTTTTTTCGACATTTGACTTAACATTTCAGCATTTTTTCCTTTCAGTATTTCGCCAAATCTCTACTACCTAATAATTAATTTAATTTTAGGTTTACTTTTGATATTATATCCTAGATGTAAGATGTAACATAACTATTTGATGATATAAAGTTGATCAGTAAGGAGCCCATATAAATTTCAAGAAAATAACCGGGTTTTCTGCTCTTCTGTTTTAGTTTTTCCTTTTGCGTTTGCCAAATAAGTTAAAAATTGTCTCTAAAGTACCTTCCTAATCATAATATTGTCATATTGTACATATATATATGAGGCATATATAATACAAGGTGTATTACAAGTGACTAAAATACATGCCCGTTGCAAATTATTAAAATAATTATTTTCTGAAAAAATTCAGAAATATTCAGAATATATAGAGTATGATTTTGGTGAAAGGGAACACAGAGGGAATAGGGAAAGGCTAGAAATAAAGTTAAGTAGGGATGTGGTGGAAGAAGTGGAGAGGTTCAAGTATTTAGGGTCCGTTGTACAGAAAGATGGGGGTTCCGAAAAGGATATGAAACACGGGATTAAGTGTAGATGTAGAAAGTGGAGAGAAGCGTCAGGTATTCTGTGTAATAAAAGAATTCCTATTAGGTTAAAAGGTAAATTTTATAAGGCAGTGGTGAGACCTGCAATGAAGTATGGAACGGAATGTTGGGCAGTAGATGGAAAGATAGAACAGAGAATGATTGTCACTGAGATGAGAATGTTAAGGTGGATGAGTGGAGTTACTAGAGAGGATAAATATGGAATGAGTATATCAGAGGTAGTATAGGGGTAGCTTCGATAGTAGACAAAATGAGATAGAATAGGTCAAGATGGCTCGGGCATGTATTAAGGAGGGAAGAGACTGAGGCAGTATGATTAGTAAGGGAAATGCATGTTTTTGGTAAGAGGGGGAGAGGAAGACCGAAAAAGAGATGGGGGGATGTGATGACGAGTGATATGAGGAAGGTGGGAGTAAGTGAAGAAGATGCGGGAGATAGAGTTAAGTGGAAGTGTAGGACCAGGGTGGCCGACCCCAAATAGATGGAGAGAAGGCGAAGGAGAAGAAAAAGATCTTCTCTTCTCCATCGCCCTAATTCTATCTATATATTATTCTATCCAATTATTTGGAATCGGTTACCTTAGTCCTAAACTTCCACAGAACTTGATTTTCTGCACCCATCTTATATCACTCTCTATTATATCCCCTCACCTCTATTTGGTTTATCCCTATTTTCTTTATCATAAATTCCCTTTAATATTATCACTGCCCTATTTATCTCAATGTATTCTCTCTCATTAGCAAACCATAATCATACTCTATTTTATCTTTCTATCCACTGCTCAACACTTCGATCTATACATCATAACAGGCCTGACTACTGTATTTTAAAGTTTACCTTTTAACCAATAATTGGGAATCTCCTGTCACACAAAATACCTGAACTTCATTCATCCACACTTAATGTATATTTGTATACACTTGTTCTATATCTTCCTCAAACTACCATTTTTCTATACACCAGATCTTAAATACTTCAACCTCTCAATCTTATCCACTACAATTAATATTAGTAATCTAATTACTATTTAGCCATATTTATAAGTTATTATGTTAAATACATTATTTCACAAAAAATTTAAAATCTATTTTTTCTTTTATTTAATAGTTTTTAATTAAATAATAGTTATACAATGTCACATATATAGTAGGTACAATATATATATATATAATACAATAAATACATATTAATATAATAATATAAATACATACCTAACTATCATTAAAAACCAATAAATTGAAATTGTAAAATCAGTAAATTGTTACACATACATTAATCCTATTAGTTTATTAAAATTTGTATCAAATATTGACAAATATAGTCAATAAATTAAAGTTTTAAAATTTTAAATATTAATAATTAGAAAAAAAGAAATAAAAGAAGGCCATTTTCTTAAATTTTAGAATAATTTTTTTAAAGATTTATTCACTTCAGTTTTATTGCTGTTCTAACGTTTACGTATTGTTTTGAATTTGATTTAATATTTATACTTTTTGTTTTAGATTCACCTATGTTTAAGACTAATAGTTTCGTTCGGTCTACAACTATTAATTTTTAATTTTATTTGTTTATGTCCATACCGACAAATGTTTTTCTTGCAAAGTTATTCTTTTTCCGTGCTTTTTTCGGGGTCTGAAATTCTGAAGTTATTTATTATTTTATAATCCATAATAAATTATGATTTTGGTACTCTTGTATAAGTACCAGACAACAATCATCTTCTTTTCACACCACTTTTTTTTATAATTAAATTAAAATTTAAAAAAGTAAACCTGACAGGATGGTTATTTTTGCGTGCGTGCGTGCGTGCGTGCGTATGGCATACAATTGAAGAGAATGTCGTCCAAACCGAGGGCCTCATAAACAAAAATAACATAATAAACTGACAAACAATGCACACATATCTAACCATGTGTTGCCCCTTGTCTAATTTTTAACACATGCGTTGGTTTTAATATACAAAATACAACGCATACACAAATTTGTTCAAGTGTGATTGTACCTTAAAGGGCAACATTTTATTCTACATTTTTTCGGTCTTAAACGTTTTTATGTATAATTTATAATATAAAAATTACACCTTGAATCGCATTAAAATGATACTCCTTTATATTATTTTCAATAAATTAAGTGCTCAGTATGAAATAGTTCTTAGTCATACTGTTTTAAAATTAAATATTTTTTACATAAATGCGCATTTTTTAATCAAATAAAAATGCACTAAATGATTCATTTTATCAATGTTATACTTGTTATTTGTCCATTTCTGTAAAACAACACATCATTATTTTAGAAGAGTGCGTTCCTAATTGATATTTAAAAGTTTTCTAAAATTCAGTCCGTGAAGATTCTTTTATGCTGAAATTGTTCAAATGACTTTTATAATTCATTCGTACATAAAACATACAGAACTAACTTTTTAAGTTTATTCTTAAATCTCAAAACATTTCACTGTTATAAAACGGAATACAAAATTCAAAAAGTTTTAAACATATTCCTCGAGTTGAGTTTTTTCATTTTCGGTATATATTAAGAATAGTACACGATTTAAGCTTGTATTACATTTTCAGCTACTCGATAACATTATTCATTTTGTAAAATATATTCATCTAAATATTACAACGTACATATGTTAAATATTCAATAATTTTTGAAATCATATAAAGTGGAATCTATATTATTTATCTTAATTTAATGAAGTTGTATAAAAATTTTCCAAGTGCAAACCCATATAGTAACTATACCGGAAATATTTTTTAAAACAATTTTAAAATATATAGAAAGAGCACTTACTATTTTAGTATTTTTTTTTTTAAATATTGCATATAATTGTATATTAATTACTTATAAATATTGAAATACTTACTTTTTTTCAAATTAACTTTTTGTTATATATAACAAAAATAAGAGTATATAATAGTTATGTGAGTATAAAATTTTATCATATTTGAATAAAAATAAAATAATACTAAGAACATTTTTCTCAAGAGTCATACTTGTACGGCTTATAATTATGAAAATATAATATTATATATAGGTAGGTAAATGAAATGACAATTTTTATAAAGTTAAACATAAACTTGTATATGAAAAAAGTGATATAGGACTGTAAAAGAGCAATGTAAAATCTGTTACATCGTCGTAGTATAAATTATTATATGAATGCTATTAATTGTTTGACAGTACATGTATATAGAATATAATAGTAGCATAAAGTTCCTATTCATTATTCATAATACCAATTATCCCATATACTATAATGATATGAAATGGGACCATATCTAGGATTACGTTTAAAGTATGATTAAAATCAACAGTTTCTACAGTATCAGTCGGTTGGAAATGCCGTGCATAAAATGAAAATACATTGTATGATATCTCGTAGAAAAAAAAATGTGATTCTCTAGTTTTTACGTCATAAATAAAATATTTTAAAAATATAGTTTTTAATAAATATAATTATTGACATTTTATCTCAAAGGTGAACTCTATAAACAGTATTTTGTAATTTTAAAATGTCAATTAGTGTTAACGTTAGAACTTATTCTAAAATGTCGATAAACATTTGTATAAAAGTCTATACAATTTGGGAGTGAAATCTAATGGGAAAACTGTGAATGTTATAAATTATAGATTAAACCATTTAAAAGATATCTATATATAAAATGTCTTAAAAAATACTAAAATTAATACAAGTGTATTATAACTTATAGTATTATACATTTTTGACATACGACTTTTGACATACTCACAGGATTGCTATTGTCATTGTGTAAGAACTATAAACCATCGTTAGTATTAATTATTTCCTAATTGTATCAAGTATTATATTCCCTCAGTATTCCATAGGTTTGTATCACTCAAATCTCTCTCTTAATAAATACTTATTTGTTAAGAGAGATTTTTATTTTTTTCTATTAATTAAATAAAATTATTATTAATTAAACGATTTAATGTTATCACATACGTAATTGTATAATTATAATTATAAAATAATATGTTTATAAAAATATTAATTCAGCTGATGCAAAATCAATTAACTTTGGTATGTAATAAAATTAATATACCTAATATAATAAACTAAATAATACGAGTACGTATGTTTTTGACGAATACAATATTATGGGGCTTATATATTTGGGATATTATTATTTTAGATTTTATAATAATACGAGTGATCTTTTTTATTTTATTATTATTATTTTAGTGCTACATTATTAAGTATGCATAATTATATAGACAGTGGTTATTTATAAATGAGCAATAGTTTTGTAATGGTAATACAGTATGGTTTAATAGTAATATATATACTTTTTTTTTAGAAAACTATTTTAGCTATGAAAGTATCATGTTACCGTATTCAAAAACAATGTCAAATTTTAAACCGCACATATACCAATTATTAAACATGAACCGAATTTAAAATATATAAATATTCTTGATGCCACCCTATAAAATTAACAATTAATAGTTAAATAACAAATAGTTAGATTAGGAGACAACATTTAAATCTCCAGTTAATAGTGTCAGTGTCTATTAACATTTTTATTCAAAATTAAATTTGTATTTTAAATAAAAAATAAAGTAAACTATTTCATAAATAAAAACATATTGAAAAAATCTTTACACGTAATAACAACACTCAAAATCCATAAGATCATTTAAAAATCATTATGAATTCAAATTGTATAATAAATTAAAACTAGGGGTGCCATTTCAGTTTTAAAACATTTTTAATATTGAAAATAATTTAGGAAAATAAATACAAATTATAACAATATTCCTTTGTTAAAATGTATTTATTTTTATTTTTTGTTTAGTGAACAGTCGTTAAGTATTATATATATTCCAACATTCAATAAAACATAATTGATAAATAGTGTATTTTCGAAATTGATTACACAAAAATTTTTATTTTTTATAAACCATATATTATATTACATATGTGCTATATTATATAATATATATTCATACCATATTATGCAAATAATATACATAAAATATAATAACACAACAGTTGCATACTAATTCCGTTCTAAAGATTTAAATTGTAACAACAACTGATAAGCAATTTATGAATTCCATCCAGGGGTCACCAGAATTACTATATTCAAATAATATATAACATCTCAATATGCGAATTTAATCTCAAGTGGACTAAATCTCATTCCATTTTAATTAAAATAGGAACAATATAAATTCAAATGATGCAAAAAAAAATTAAAAAATATCCGTTTGTGTCCGAATTTATATTATTAAATTTATAGTGCCGATTTGAATATAAAAACCCAACAAAATTAATAAAAATAAGTAAAATGATTTAAAAAATTTAAAATAACATTTTTAATTTTTATTATTTTAAGTTTTTATAAAAAATCAGTCTATATTATTTAAAATTTTAGAATTCAATTGATGTATAATATAATATATTTTCTGAATTACCTGGTTTCTCCTGCTAACAATAATTTTGAAATTAGAAATGTTATATTATCAAATATAAATAAATATTAAAATTCTAAGATAAAAAAGTTGTACAGCCTACGGAATACATTGGGTTTTCCCACATTCATTCAAAATCTATACATTTGTTGTTATAAACGTACTGTTTAAATGTATTAATATAAAGTCTAAAGCTGGTACACCTGAGTTAGCACGGGTTGGATTAAATTTCTCCTATTTTTCCTTATGTTAGCTAATATTTTTGATTAGAATGTAATTAAAAATTTAACCCTACTTCATGTTTTAGCCTAATTACTCAGCTCTACTCATGAAATCCACTTCTTCCCTAGAGTAGGAATTTAAGTCTTTTATTTCCACAATTTCCACATTACCTTCTTATGTGAACAGTTCGGTGAAAATTCCTCCAGGAATTCCAATTATGGTGGAACATACATAATCACATACTCTCTATATACCTATATAGTATATATATATATAAAAAATATATACCAATATGTATATATTTATAGATGGATAATATAGGGCCTATATATAGTATATAATTATTAGCACTTGAATTTTTTATTTAATTGTTAATTGACACCATAAGAGTTGCAATAAATATCTTCATCTAAAATATTTAATTACAAAAGTTAATAAAGAGTTTTCCTACTTAATTAATGTTTTCTACGACCAGTAGTTTGAGCTAGGTGTTGGATAATAATTGACCTCTCCTCTCCTTTTCCCCTTACAGCTTGAATTTCAAGAAATCCTTTCTACATCAATTTTTTCCTATGTCATTAAAGGAATATTTTCTGAAAATATCAATTTTCCATGACAGATAGTTTGGGCTAGGTGTTAATAATAATTGACCTTCCGTCCTCTTTTCCCCCTTAAATGCTGAATTTCAAAAATTTCAAAATATCCCTTCTGAACATGTATATATGTTATTAAAGGAAAATTTTTTGAAAATGTCAACATTTTATCACAAGTAATTATCATTGAATAATAACTGACCACCCGTCCTCCTTTTTACATTTATGGTAAAATTCCAAAAAATCTTTTTTTAGCTGTAGTCGATGTCATTAAAGGAATATTCAGAAATGTTTCCCTACGTCCTTAACCTCATATTGGATCTTTTTCCCGTTTAGATTGTTCAGATATTCTATGGCCGCCGAAAATGTTAATTACTATGTACTGTATTTATATGTTTGGAGTTTCGACTGAAAAGTAATATTCAATAGATAGTGTATAAAATAGTTTAAAAAAGAAAGTCCCGGGTTCAAGTCAAGTTTAATCTGTAATTGTTGCACAAAATACTTGATTCTTTTTTTGTGGTTTTTAACATTTATTATTTAATATTTATTTAATATTAATTAATAAATGTTGATTAAATATATAATTTTGGTTAATTCAATATGTATTGAATATTTAGTAGGTATATATTAAAAAACAACTCCTAAATCAATAAATAATATTTTTTTTTCAACATTTCAAAAAAGTATTTACTCAACATTAATTATATAATAATTTATTACTTGGTTATATATATTAATAATATTTTTTAAGTAATATTTATCCGAAGTATTTAAAACTATTTAATTAAATATTTATATTTATATATTTTACTAGTATACGATTATAATATTATGTAACATTTTTCCATAACATATATTGCTATATTGATTTTTTTGTAATGAAAATTATGGTTAAATATTGTTTTTTAATAAACAATTCAATTATATATTTGAAATAAAATTATCGAGTAAAAATTAATTGTGAACTGAATTATCTATTGATTTTGTAGTTTTATATTTTTATCATAAAAATGGTCCTAAAAACTTTAAATATAAACTGAATATATATCTTTTTAATTACTATTTGAATAACTTTTTATTCGAAAAAAGAAATGCTTTCATATCCTGCTTATAAGCTCTTTTTAGAATTTTATGTTAACATTTTAGTTATGATTAGTATTAAACATATTATGTTTTTAATGTTGTATTTTGTAATATACAAATTACAATTGCGAATGGTAATATGGCGTTTAATATTAAAACACGTAGGTTGAATAATTTATTAACCCGTAATTTGACCTACCCAATGATAACAATAATTAAAAAATCTTAAAAGGATTATTTTCAAATCCCAATTGTTCAAGCAGAACCGTGTAAGTATGTATAATATTAGGTAATGAGATTTGAACAGGATCTTAGGTACGATTATTATATGTATTGATGGCTCCACTAAATAAAAAATGTAAGAATATCCATTTGACGTGCCTTGGAGACTATAGACACCCAAATATTAGATTTCAAAATATTCTTGATTTTTATATAGTAGATATTTTATAATAGAGCTATAGGGAATTATTGTCAATTTTAAAGTCAAATTTCTCTTCTTATTATATTTAATAAAATAAATATATATTATTTATGTAGCGCGATCTTGTGGAATAATGTCGTTTCACCATGAACAGTTCATCATTGAGAGGACGCTACACTATTATATTTAAGGAGTTATATATTATTTAGATAACATTTACTCATATCTTAGAAAAATGTTATGAAATAATTAAATAATTAAAAATCGTTTAAAAAATATTTGTAGCACTCAATACTATTTATTAATTTGTTATTATATTTACGTATATATTTTAGATTAAACTATATTTTGCATTATCTTAGCGTTTTTTTTTTTAATCTAAATTTATAAACAAAAATGTATTTATTATAATAATATATAAGAAATGAAATATTTAACTGTGCAATACCTAGTCTAATTTTTTATTTTTTTTTTTTTTGCTATGAATTTCTTAATTCCGGCGACTGGATTTGACGAACCTTTGACCATTGATTACTTCACAATCCTTGTACTTGCGCTAAACCGATCGAGCTATGCTTCAGTGATTCAAACGTAGTCGGAATTGTAGGTACATAAATGCTTGAGCAATGGTATATTATTACAGGCACAACAAAGGTGGGGAAACTTAAAACGGGCTCGGACCGATGGTAAAACGCGTTGTACACCAAGGTATTTAATATACTAAAAAAAAACTTTTTGGGGTAATCCAAAATCGAATTTTTGATTGCTCATTACTCAAAGGGAAGTGGACCTAGCGTCTTGCAGTTTTGTCTACCCACTCACTTTGGCTTAGAGCTCCTGTACATTGGTACCCATTAAAGGATCAGGCAGAGCTCTTTCTGGAGATAACCAAAAAAAGTGAGTTTTAGTATGTTGTATGCGAAACGAACGTACTCGTATTATTATTATATGTAAGTACTCGTAATTTTTAATGGTAAAAATTAGATGTCATAAACCGTAAATATGGCTACTTGTACATAACAAAAAAAAAAAAAAAATACAAATACACAAATTTTGTAGAAACATTTCTCTTCTACAATTTTTGGTTAAAACTTTTTTTCGTACGACCAATATACATCGAGATATTGACTCAAATGTCATTTGTTTTAGTGAAAATTACATATTTTTAAACAGTTTTCACATTATAACGCTAAAGCAATAGTTCGTAGCTCAAAAGTCATACGACTTTTTTGTAGATAATCATAATTTATATATAATATTACTATATAATTTTACTTTTACGTTTTTAATAGGAGGCGAGATAATTGCAAAAATGCTGTTTTCGTGAACCTTTGACCTCGACTAACTTTTGAAGCATGCGGGCTATCGGTGGGGACTTTTACACAATATTAAAAGAGGTCTAATAAAGGTCATTTGTTTTCTGATTTGACCGGTCAAAATTGTGTATACATATAATTGTACATTTTTCATAGGTTCATATATCAAAAGCCATAAAAACGTTTAAATGGCTGTTTTTAAATATTATATATATTATTTTTTTCAATATACCAATTTATAGATAATTTTTTCCTCTACAATTTTAATTCTTACAACTTTTATCGTACGGCCAATAAATAGCGAGATATTCACTCAAAGACTATTTTTTATAATCAAAAAACCATCTTTTTTAAAAAATGGACGTTTTGAAATCATATACTGCGAGAACGGTCACTCGTACATTAAATATGTTAATTATTTTTTTTGTAGATAATTATCTCCTCTACTAATTGTGTAAGAGACATTTTGTCGCTCAACGAATAGGATCAAAATAATTGCAAAAAAGCTATTTAGTAAACATTTAACCTCGAATAACTTTTGAAGCAAGTGAGATATCGATGGGGAATTTTCACGCAATATTCATAACGAACTAATAAAGGTGTGCCAAAATTCAGTTTGATCTGAATATTTTCGAAATACACCTAATTTTTGGGTCAAATTTAACTGTTCTATAGACATGCACAAAAAAAATCCAAAAATTGAAATGTCTCCAAAAGCACTAAAATTGCCGAAATGAGAAAATTCCGTCCCTGTACATCAAATGCATTTAATATGGGTATTGAGATAGCGTTTCCATAAAAAAATAATATTCGCTGCGATTCAAAGGCAAATTATGCATTATTTTTCGTGTTTTAAAATCTCCTTTAAAAATGGCCTTATTACAAGCTGTGTAACGCGATTACGGTTACTCATACATAAACAATAAATTTTTTTATAGAAAATTTTCTTTTATACATTTTTTACATGAAACTTTTATCATAGGACCAATAAATAGTGAGATATCCACTCAACCACTCAAATACCTTTTTTTTTTTTTTTTGGAAAAAGACGTTTTTAATCATTTTCTGCGAAAACAGTTGCTTGTACACAATACAAATAGCCTTTCCGTCCAATTTTGATGTACATAACTATAGAGTACAACTTCTGAGCTACTCAAAAATACTTTTAAAGTGTTAGGTAAAGGTGTTTTAAAGCACCTTTACATTTAAACAAAAATGGTTAATTATAAAACTTATTGAAAATTAAAAGGTGAATAAATTTTATTTCAAACTTTTAAACGTAAGTATAATATTTGTTGAGTTTTTTTAGAAAAAACCCGAAATGGAGGGGAATAATCCTCCCAACAATTCAAAAAGGGGGGCAGGTCAGAATTTTTTTTTTTTATTAGGATATATCTTTAGAAATTTTACCGCTCATTACTGGGCCTTTTTAAAAAAAATGTTTTCCTAAAATAATTAATGAGTGGAAATTTTGAGTATTTATATGTATTTTTTATGAGATAAAATATCAAAAGTCGTAAAACGGTACAAAACGGTTGTTGTTTTTAAAATATACATTATTACATATTATTATTATTATTATTATTATTATTATTATTATTATTATTATTATTATATTGCACATACATTATTTTGTAGAAAATTCCTTCCTCTACAATTTTTTCTTTAATACTTTTTATCGGACGGTGAACAAAAAGGTAACAGAAAGATATTTACGAAAAGGCTTCTTTTTTTTTTTTTTTTTTTGAGAAAATCAAAATTTTTGAAAAATGGTCATTTGGCAAGTCCTGTACCGTAAATACGACCATCAGTACACGAAAAATGCATTTAATCTTTTTTACAGATAATTATCTCTTTTATTAGTTTTATTCGAAACTTTTTGTCGTACGATCAATAGAAAACAAGATATTCACTCAAAGGTAATTTTTATGACATTTGAAACATTTTTGTAACTTTTAAAGCAAACGGGCTACCAATGGGAACTTTTTAGAAAATGTTTATAACAGTCTAATAAAGGTGTGTGCCAAAATTCAGCTGGGTATGAATTTTTCCGAGCTGATTAGCAGCAAAAGGCAACTAGCAACGAAAATTAGAATATTTAAAAATAAGGCCCACCCTAATATAAATATATATTTAGATAGATATAGATATACCCACTAATAAAATATAATAAATAAATCTCATATTATTGTTACAGAGATGTAAAATTCACAATAAATATGTTTTTAAATATAAGTCGAACCACCTGTAAACAAATACTTAGAATCTTCGAGTGAGCAAAAGCTACGTATGATCATAAACGATACGGGCCAGCCCTAGAAGTACACATAAAATATTAAAGTGATTCGACTGTATCCAAAACAACGATTGCTCGAAAACATGAGTACGTTTTTGAGATATCGCTGCAACCTATTAATTTAATGGACTTTTGGGGTTTACGCCGTTTCTCACTGAGTACGGTTATTTAAGTAAGTATTTTACCTACGTATTTCTGCAAATGGACTAGGCACAAAACACGAGCAATCATTGCTACGCGAGTTCCATTTCCGAATGTACGTACAATATACATATACTATATCCGTGACACCTCTAAGGGATTATTTTATATTCTCTGTACTTTTTGGACTTGTAAGACGTATATGTATATTCAATCTCTGTTTGATGTAATAATAAATTAATATTATTTTATCGAAGATTGAGCTCAGGAAATTAATTTAATAATATCTGACAAAGTCTTCCTAAACCTCGACCTCAAACGGTCTGAAACAGTAGTATTACCTATATTACGAATGTTAAATATATGATAAACTATAATTTATTTGAATCAATTAGAAAAAAACCATGAAACGTATAATATAATAAATAATTGAGATATTCATTCGAAGTGGATTATTTTAATAGAATATAAGTATAAATTATTATTATTGAAAAATTATTTTCAATTTTATTATTTTTACTAGTTTAAATAATTTCATTTATTTATTAATTCATTTTAAGTGTATATAAATTATATAATAATAACTATTAAGGATTAAATATTTGTTTATTTTATGGACAATTGTCCAATTTAAAATACAATGATAACAATAACAATGGCAAAAAAAATATTCATTAGTTAATATATTATATACAATATATGAAAACAAATAGAATAAAAGTGAGATAAAATAATATTAATAATATTAAACTAAAAATATTAAAAAACGAAGTAGCTTAATCATGATATAAAGATAAATACATATAAATATAAAAAATAATATTAACAATGAACTACAAATATAATATAAAGAAAGACAGATAATAATTTATTTAAATAAGTTAGGATCATAAATATTATTACCATGAGACATTAAAATATTGATTGGGTGATTTATCATGTAATTTTGTGAGAACTGAGGAATATAAAATAAATGTTTATTGCAGGTGTTATGGTGAGATACTTTAAAGTTTAATAGGCTTAATAGAAACGGGTCATCAATTTCATTATTCAATAGTTTGAAGAGAAAAGAATTGTAGGCAGTAATCCATTTTTAAGATTTCTAGAATATTTTTGTAACTATTATGGGAAATTCTAGCTATATTGCATTTATAGCATATAAAGCGAAGGACTTTATTCTGGATTACATCAAGTCGGTTGTTATGTAGAATGCTATTATTATCCCAAATTATTGTTGCATATTCCAGTAAGGAACGGATAAGAGAAGTATATAGGCATTTAAAGGTGAAAGGATCGTTGAATTCTAAGCAATTACGTTTAATCATGCCAATTATGGTCAAAACTTTAGTTTGAATCGTTAGTATGTGGGTGTTGAATACTAATTTTGAGTCAAACAGTATACCTATATCTTTGACTAAGGAGGAAAGAAATAGATTTACATTAGATATACAGTAATTAAAGTTAAATGGTTTATGTTTTTTTTTTTTGTGTATGTGATAACTTGGCATTTGTTGGTATTAAGAAAAAGATAATTTAGAGTGCACCAATAGTTAATTTATGACTACGGAAGCCATGTTTTAGGGGTACTAAGATGTTTTTAAAGAGAGGGGTAATTTTAAGAGTTATTATTTTTGAGAATATTTTAGGGAGGATAGAATTTATAGATATTGGACGATAATTTAAAATTGAAAATGTCCGTTTTTGAGAATAGGTTGAACAAAGGTACATTTTCATAGAGTTGGAAATGATCCATTTTTTAGAGAGACATTGAAGATATAAGTAATGGGAGGAGTAAGGATATATCTATAATTAAAGAAAAATATAGAAGAAAGGCCGTTTGATCCGATAGCCGTTTTAAATCTTAAGTTTTCTAATTCATGGACGACATCAATAAGTTCAATATGAAGATCATTTAACATATTAAATGATTCAATTACATTAGAGGATGTAAAGATACTATTGGAGTTAGTTTGTTCTTTACATATTGAAGAAAAATAACTACTGAACAAATTTACAATATCTTGGCCATTATCAGAAGTTTGATCGTTAAAAGACGTAGTGTTTGGTAATCCAGTTGTTGGTTTAAGATTTTTAGTATAAGACCATAAATTGTTAGGTTGAGATTTCAGGGAATATTACCTATTATTAAGGTAACTAATGTGATCTAATTAACTTAAATTTGGTTCTTAATGATTTGAATTATCTACCTAAAAATCGTAATACCACTAATAAAATAAACAATAGATTTTTTTTCGGGAAAGTATTCTTTGTCGTAGATTTTTTCCGAACATTCCACTGTTATATGAAATACGATTGTCAGAAAAATATAAAACAATACGTTTATTTTATAAAAACTTTATAGCAATACAAAAAGCTCTCTATGAATTAGCAGTAAGTAAGAATACCAATTCAGCTACTCGATTACGAGCATTTAAATTATCATGTGCTACATCGAAAGACATATTTATTATATATTTAATTATAATTTTAACATATTTATTAATTTTAGAGCCAGTCGTCAATAAAGTGCAGTACATTACAACCAATTTGTATACTGTGCATCAAACCATCAAGACTAATTTATTGTTAATTCTTAGAATGCATAGAACTCAAGCCAATACACATTTCCATAATATTTTTGAAACTATAAAAAAATTACCAATGATTTAGACATTGAGATTAAAAATCCAAGACTTTCAAACAAACAAACAAATCGGTTAAATCATAACGTTTATACGCCTAAAGAATATTATAGTTTCATTATTTTTTGCCATACCTGGAATCTTTAACTAATTCATTAAAATCTCGTTTCTCACAAAACAAATTAAATTCCATTTGAAATAGGTAAACTACATCTATCATAATTAGTGATAAAACTAAGGAAATGTGACTTCATATGTACACTAGAAATAGTGTATGATTTATGTAAAATTGATAATGATGTACTGAAAATTCTACTAAAATTAATGATGAGTATAATATTTCATACTATCTAAAGGATTGTGACTTTTTTTAAATTAATATAAAAATACATAATCATTTACATGACTATACCTCCTGCATTATATACCTACTATTAAGAGATAATTTAGTACAATTCGTCGTATAAAAACATGGCTAAGATCCACAATGATGAAGCAGAGACTATCTAGATTATGTATGCTTAGTATACATAGACAAAAAATTAAAAACTTAAATTTATTTGAATATGTTGTTAACGTATTTTCAAAAATATAAACGTAATTTAAAATTCATGTTTGATTGAAGAATGCTCATTTTTAGTAATATAATTATAATTTAATATATATATATATATATTATTTTATACATATTATACAAAATTATACAAATTAATAATTTTTTTATATTTCAAAGTACATATTTATTTAGTAATTGAAGTATACAATATAAATAAAATATGGATTTACTTTTTAGTTTAAATAACGTGATTTTTCATATTTATTTCAATACATTTAAAAATGTAATACATAGTTTATTCTAAACGTTGTTTTATTCTGAACATCGATTTGATACTATATTATAATATAGAATATATACATTTTTTTAATATGAAAAAATGTATATTAGTTGAATTTTTAGTCCTATAATTTGGTAATTTCACAGTTTAACTTCTCATATTAAGTTTTGTTCAGATATATAATCTAAGTCTATCCAGAAAACCACAATATTATGGAAATTTATTTGCATTTTTTTTATAAGATATAATCATAGATCGATAGACATGCAAATAAACTTTAGGGTCTTCAATAAAATTATGCTCACATGTTTCGAATGTGAAGATATTATGTCATGGGGCGAGAATAAAAAATTGCTATGTCTGATTTATACATTTTTCAGGAGAGCGTTTATAAAGTTTGATGTTTGATTTTTTTTAGTACATCCTTTGAAGATGAAAATAATATAAATAAATGTTAAAAAATCTACCTAATTTATCATAATTATAATTAAATAAATACAGAAAAGTAACACAAAATTAATAATCAAAATAATCGAAAACAACAACGATATTGAGTTAGAACAAAATAATACTATCCATAACACTTTTATGTTCTCACAAATAATTAATTGATGCATGATAGAACTTTTTTGTTTTCAATCGTGATCACAGAATATAATTTTGTGATGAACAATATTATTGAAATGATACCAATAGACTATAATAATTTTTTGAAAATTTAAAAAAATTTCATATTTATACTTGTATTATCGTTTTATTTTATTGTACAAAATACAATATTATCAGTGATATTGTATGAATTAATACACACAACTGTTTGTTCTAACAAAATTGTGTATTCTTTTACATGGAACTTTTTTGAATTTACTATTATCTTTAAAAACAAAAAAGTTCTATTGACTTGTACAAAAACAAACAAATGTGCAAGTTTTTAGTACATAGAACTATTATAGTATTATATAACCGAACTCACAATATTATACACTTTAATTTTGCGTATACGTATTTCAACAACTAAATTGTCATCTTCAGCGCATACCAAAAATTAACCAACTATAACTAACTAGAATAACTATAAGGTTAGTTTTTGGTACGCTCAGAAGATGATAACTTAGTAGTTGAAATACATATACGAAAAATAAGAGTGATAAAATATTGTGACTTCAGGTATATAATATAATAATATTAAAAATAGTCACAAGTACTTATTATATATATTAATATCTAGAACTAATTCGTTTTTTATATCTATATCATAATGGTCACAAGATTACCGATGTAAGCTTAAAATACCATTCATATAATATACAAATAATTGAGTAAACAGTTTTCGAAAAATTCAGACATAAAACTTATTTGTTCTAATCCCATTGTTATCACCTTTTGATATATGAAGAATATAACAAATCAGAGCTATTTTAAGCAGTGGTTTAAAAGATTATATCAAAATAATATTTATTATATAATTAAGTCTAATTTAAAATATTTTGTCATATGTAATTTTATTTTGATAATATGTTATTCGTAACAATTCCAAATGTTCACTTAATTTTTTCTAAATTTCTCCCCATAAACTGTTACAAAACTGGTAACACAGAAAGATTTCTCTAGGACTTGCAGTGATATGATTTAAATTTTTCACCAAAACTTGTATTTTTTAATCTTTTTACTAGGGAGAATATTAATTAACGTTTTACTACTGTTTTACTACGTATTTAATGCAATTAGATAAAAATTCAATTATTTTTCAAATAAACTTGATTTTAATGTTTACTTAATTGAAAAAATAATAATTTTCCTAACCTTATTTTCATAACCTAAAAATGAGGCTTATAAATGTATACAAAAAGGTTCTCAATACAAACAGAGTGAAAAGAAAGTGTGGTCTCTCATATAATATTTATATTCAGAATGAAATTTTTTTTTTAATTTATTAAATTTGTTTAAACTTAATTTGTTGAGTCTTATTTTTCAATTTGAAATAAAATACATATATATATATATATATATATGTGAATTCTATCTTCTGGTGTACCACAAAGCTGTACTTTCCCCTCCCATCTTTGCCCTTTTTGTAAATTCAGCAACTTCAATTCTTCGTCATTCCAAACTACTCATATTCGCTGGTAATATAAAATTGTTCCTACGGATAAATTCTATTTCCGATTGTCATCTTCTCCAACAAGATCTAAATAACTTGGTGGTGTGGGTCCTTAGAGTCCCTAGATCTCTCCCTAAATATTTCAAAATATTCTGTATTTTCCTTTTCCCGCTCTCACTCTCGCATTTATTTTCTTTACGTCATTCATAATATCCGATATTTAAGTTTTTTTGGAAAACGCTACACCAGTAATAACTATCACCTATTTAATGGATGATATAGGAAAAACGATGCTACTTAAAATTAAAATTGATGTTTAGGATAAATTTATAGTTAAATTACTTACTCGTATAAAAAAATTTGAATAAAATAATTATTTTTAGGGCACCTCGATCCCATGTAAACAGTGACTGATGAAAAATAGTTACAACTATTAGAAAAAACGAAAGACTATAGACGTTGTAACTTCTTTAGTAGACAATGTTTTACAAAAAGTTCACAAATTACCCTCAAAACCGTCTATTTTCTTAAATTAAAATTAGTGGTTCATCTGTAATAATCACAAATTAAAATTAAAGTTAAAATAACAACTTATAACAGAAAATGAACATCGCTTTAATGACATTTATGCATAAAATTCAAAAATTAAAAT
>JAIPRL010001106.1:0-96665 GCA_025469235.1 Pemphigus obesinymphae
AATTATATTGTAACGACAGTTTGATAACCATTGATAAGGAAAAAATATGTATTTGCTTATAACTTCTTTGAAAATTGTGATAAGAAGCTAAAAACAAAAACACTATATTCGTCATGATGAACACTAGATGGCAGTATCAATATAAAATCTTTATCATAAAGGTATAGTAAAAATTCATATGAAACGCACCGGTGCGTTACGGGCGTGTGGATGTTGCTTCTCAATGACGCACCGGTGCGTATTGGGCATTGACAATTAAATTAATTATCATGTCCTCGTTCAATATGAATAATTTCCTAGAAAATTATTAACAGTATCCCTGTTTGTGGGATAAGTCATTAATAGATTATAAAGACAGATTAAAACGGGATCAACGGGAAGAAGCATTATTAAATTTAATTACTGGATTGGCAAATGTGAAAGTATTAAGTCCTAAAATAAGATCAATACTTGGAGCCTATAAATTGTAAAATAATCTAGAATCTTCTAATTGTAACTCCCTTAACAATGTTTTCGATGCAACTTATGTATTCCGAAGCATTATCCATTTTCTAACCCATTCCCGATTTTTAATCTTTTTCTTAATTCTAGAAATTTCTTCTAGAACATCCACAGCGGCGTTTAAAATACTATTATTGGATATTTTAATATTTTATTTAAGCCAATAGTAGCATGTAGATTGTAGACCATAGAAAATGAATAATAGATGTAAACAAAACTGAAAATTAGGGAGTAGGTACTGAGTAGTGATAATTATCACTATGCTATTTATTTAATGTCATGACACTCATTATTATTTGTGAGCAGTAAATAAAAGATCGTATATATTTCACGTCATGACATTGGATTTCGAATAGTGTCATGAAACTTACTTCATGACATCAGTGTCACCGTGTGAACGAGGCTTAATGCGTACACGGACCAACCGTGTGAACATTTCCTACCCGGTCGTTTAGTACGCATGCGCCTATATTATTGAAAAATGTACAAATCTATGACATTTTTTTAGCGCTATTAATTAGCACATAACATGATTATATTATTAAAATGTGCACAATACCGATTTTACTGCTAAATCAATTTTTCCATTGGTACATTACATTAGACCCGTACAGGTCTAATACAATTTAAAATTTTTTATAAGTGCCGAAATTTAAGACCTCAGAATAGTTTGACTACAACCCACTATAGTATATTGTTATCCCGATGATTTAGATATTTTGAAAGTTTTATATATACTTCACCTGCAGTATATTAATTTTTATTTGATTTCAATATAAATTGAAATTGAATTAATACAAAAGTACACATT
The DNA here is from genome assembly GCA_025469235.1 of Pemphigus obesinymphae. Classification (NCBI taxonomy): domain Eukaryota; kingdom Metazoa; phylum Arthropoda; class Insecta; order Hemiptera; family Aphididae; genus Pemphigus; species Pemphigus obesinymphae. The sequence goes on from JAIPRL010001106.1 coordinate 1,313, forward strand.
TCAGATAAACCACTCACAAGTACATTAGTCATTACGTTAATACAGAGCGTGCAATATAGTAGAAAAATATTATACCTACTAAATCATGTGAAAGTTATTCCAATAATAATTCTTCAAATTGCATTGAAATTTTAGAAAAATTTTAATTTCAGAATATTAGATATTGTGTTTATCAAAATACATTTTATGATTTCTGCTACCTATGTTTCATTGAAACTTTTATTTAACGAATTCTAATTATTGTTAAATATAATATAAATATCAAAACTATATAAATATTATTTTTGAAAACATAAATATTTTATTTTATACTTTGGTAATTAAATTATTTCTTTTTGAGGAGGCATAGGTTAGTTTTTTTGTAAAACAATTAAACACCAATTTATCAAAAGAGCTGTAGACATAGAGTGGAAGCAGTTTTTATATATTTTTAAACAAATATTATTATTATTTAATAATAAAAATTGAATTGACATATTATGTTCACTTAAAAAATTCTTTTAAAATTAATATATATATATATATTTTATAATCGTATTATTTGCATTTTTTTTTTTTTAGGCTATTTTAGGCTATTTTTTGAAACCGTGAAACGTACATCCAATTACCTTATGTTAAAACTTGCATTACTTATATTACCCAAACTAAAAATATTTTTTTAAGTACTATCATTGAATTTATAACTGAATATTTATAAAATATAGTTATAAATTTAGTGGAACTATATAATGGTTAAATTCAAAGTAAACATAATTCATACAGTTTTTCAACAAAACCAGTTGAAATCAAATAAAATAAAAAAATGAAATTTAAATTTTACACAAATTGTTGATACTTTTTTCCCTTGCTTTTAAAAAATACAAAAAAAAATTGAAGAATTAAATTTACTAGGTATCTAATTTTAAATTGTGAAATTGTGTATAATATAAATTCACATGGTACTACTTTCGTATCTTTTACTGGAACCGATTTTTTTTTTTTTCGTATCATCATACAATTTGCAGTTATTTGAACCTCGTTTTGTATATGCTGTATAATAGCCTATTGAATATCTCCGATTTGATTTTCCAAGATGAATAGAAATTACACCTCGAAGTTCATAAGTTACTGATTCGTTTATAATGATGGGAAATATGTCACATATAGTTTTGTTAAAAATAGTTTTGCAGCTTCAGTACTACACTGATTATTTTCTTCTAAAAATTTAAAATATCAGTAAATATTAATAAATAATAATAATTTATTTCCCAAAAATATAAATAAAATAAGAATAACTATATATTTAATATATATAATAATCTCCCTATAATATAAATTGAGGAATATATTATATTTCCCACCATAAACAATATTTAGATAGGTAATTTTCAATGAGCTATTTTCATTTGTTAGAATTTTGATGAAAACTGTAGGTACCTATACTAATTAAACATATTTATTTAAACCTATTTGTTGTTAATTTTAATAATAATTATTATAAATGAATTAATTAATGCAAAAAGGGTCCTTATCATTTTAATTTAATTTTGAGAAAATAAAAAAAAACTTCCTAACTTTGTGAATTAATGATTTTTTTTGAGTGTTTACATTTAATATGTGTATCAAAAACACAATTGCTTTTGGATCCAAACTTCATAATTTATGCAATAAAAAATAAAAATTCATTCTTTATTATATTACTATATAATACAATAGATAAAAATTCAGTATTATATTAACAAAAAAATTTAAAACAACTTGGAAGACCTGTTTAGTGAAATGAAAGATAGAAACTTAAATTTTGAATATAAAACGCATAAGAATTATTTTTATTATTTTATAGTTTTGTATTTTATAAAACGTATTTATATTTTTGTTTTTCTATATATTATATTAATTTTGATTTAATAAATACCTTTTAAATTAGTAGGTAAATAATTATTATTGTATTATATGCTTTTCAAAAATTAATAATTTATAATAGCCCTTCCACTTTCAAAGCCCACGCTCCACCACTGATAAAAAGTAAATAATGTATTCGAATAAACTAATCAATTAAACAATACATAATAAAGTATAGGTACTTACTTTTAACGTCAGAACCATTTGAATGTATCACCAATTTATCTTTATATAACATAATTGCATCCACAATAGTAGAAGGTGAAATAGTACATTTTCTTCCAGCCATTATTTAAATTAAATATTAATTTAAAAAAATAATATGTAAATTTATATTTTTAAACTAATAAATATAGGTACCTACTTATTATATTAATAAAATATTTAAAACAACTACAATATGAACCGATGTATCTTCACAGAAAACCAATCGATAAATGAGAAACATAATTCACTCAATTTCCATATATTGTTGATTTTATGCACATATTAAGAAATAGGAAAACAACAAAAAATCTAAAAATATTTTAATGGAAAATAAACCATTCTGTCTGCTCTCGTCCGACACCCGTATATTCGGTGTCAAACGGTAATATTAGGTATAATGTATAATAATAGAAGAATGTGTGCTCTCGGGCTTTCAATAAATAATTAGCATCCCCTCAAACTAAGTAATTTATGTACTATAAAAAATAAATAGTAAGGGTGCTATTAAAATTTTATAAAATAGCAGAGGAGCTCCGTCCCTCCGTGTAACCCCTCAATTCGAGCACTGTTTAGTAGTATAACATCAAATGATTAAACTGGTACGGATATGGGACTGGTTATAAATAAATATTAAAGTATACCTATTTAAAGATTTAAAAATGTATTAATTGATGGATTTTTACTTTTCTAAAAATTTCTATAAAATTGCATGTTCAGAACATCTAAATAAATGTTTTTTTTTTTTTTTAGTATCAAACACTAGTTTTTAAAGGGGTTTTGTGTTGGCAATTTTAAAAAATTCTTGAAAAAAATGCAAATATAACGATTTAAAAATAAATATATATTAATTTTAAAAGTATTTTATAAGTGAACATATAATATGTCAGTTCAATTTTTATTATTAAATAATAATAATATTTGTTTAAAAATATATAAAAATTGCTTCCACTCTATGTCTACAGCTCTTTTGATAAATTGGTGTTTAATTTTTTTTGAAAAAAACTAACCTATGCCTCCTCAAAAAGAAATAATTTAATTACCAAAGCATAAAGTGAAATATTTATGTTTTCAAAAATAATATTTATATAGTTTTGATATTTATATTATATTTAATAATAATTCGAATTCGTTAAATAAAAGTTTCAATGAAACATAGGTAGCAGAAATCATAAAATGTATTTTGATAAACACAATATCTAATATTCTTAAATTAAAATTTTTCTAAAATTTCAATGCAATTCGAAGAATTATTATTGGAATAACTTTCACATGATTTAGTAGGTATAATATTTTTCTACTATATTGCACGCTCTGTATTAACGTAATGACTAATGTAGGTACTTGTGAGTGGTTTATCTGAAATGTGTACTTTTATATTAATAACCTAACGTGTATAGAATTAATATATGTAATTATATATTGATTTAAAATAATGGTGTCGATTGAAATTCATATGAATCACGTGCTAAATTTAGATACATTTAAACATTTTATTTTATTATAGCTGCACGGCGCTGTTTCTATGCACCAGGTGTAATTATGAATACATTTATATAGTAGTAAAATCGGTATTGTACAAATTTTAATAATATAATCATGTTATGTGCTAATTAATAGCGCTAAAAAATGTCATAGATTTGTACATTTTTTGATATACTGGAAAGACTAATACCGCCCAAATTCTAATTTTAATCGTGAAGATTCATGCAAATTACGTGCTAATTATTGGCACAAAATAAATTTCAAATATATGAATACTTCAATGGGTGGGGCTGGCCGAATGTTGCACCAGCCCCGCCCATACATTTTTCGATATACTGGAAAAACTAATACTCTGTAAATTCTAATTTTAATCGTGCAAATTCATGAAAATTACGTGCTAATTAATAATGAAAAAAAATTAATATTTCCGAATGGGTGGGGCTGGCTGGCGCAATGTACGTTTAAATTTCAGCAAATTAACGTGTTTTTATATATAAAATTATTATTTATTTATAGCTGTTTTAGTAATTGTCGTGCCCGTGATTATTATTGTTGTGCCTACAAATTGTGAATCACCCCGCTGTATAGTTGATTGCCGCTGGTAGCCGGCCATAGATTACATAATATAGTCACAGTGGTCGAATTGGAATAATAAAAGAAAGGGTGCTATCGAGCTTGTGAAAAATTGGCGTCCCCCTAAACTATATAACTCGTGTACTGTAAAATATAGTTAGTGGGAGAGCTGTCAAAATATTTCAAAATAGTATTGGAGCTCCGTCCCCCTTAGCATCCATCCACAAATTCGAGCACTATGTGACATAAATTGATTTATATAATAGATAGATTACATAATATAGTGGTCTCGGCCACTGTCTCGACGCTACCGCATCGCTGTCCGTTGCGAACACTTAAAAAATGCATGTATGATGCGCCGTTTAGTCACGCACAGTTGTATTTATTTTTCCTCTTCAGTTTATTTTCCCTCTCCAGAAAAAAAATACACCGTGTAAATCATATAGCATAGCGCAAAAAACTAATTTGAACCACCAACTATGTATATCTAACTATTCTGTGGTCGTATGTCGTAATGACGTTTGTCGTTTGGTGCAGTTATTATCTACCCATTTTCAGACGTTATCAGGATATCACTTATCTAGATTAAATAGACATAAGGTAAATTAAATTATGTTTTATATGAATGTAGGTCAGTGGCAGTTCTTGATAAACGCTAAGGGGGGGGGGCGACAAAAAGGGTTTTTTAATTTATGTTTCATACATTTCATACACTCTACCTACTTTTAGATTTCTAATTAATATAAATTAGACTTCTTATATCCCATTGTTTTTTATTTGCCATTATTTTAGATTCTGAGAGTAGCGGTTTTACAATGAGTTTATTTTCTTTTTTTCCTTTTTCTTCGTTAAAAAAAATTTCTACCAGAATGAGTGCTCCGATCTTTACAAGGTGACCCTGTTTCCGGTAGCAAATTGCATCTAGTTGGTACTTTAGATAAGTCGTTTTTCAATGTTCTCAATAGTTTTTAATGCGTAAGAAAAAACTACTAAAAAGTGTTGAAAAAATAGCAAAAATACGATTTCGTCAAATCGAGATTTTTCATTTCTTCGGATATCAAAAATTAGAGGTAAATAGCAATTATTTATTATCTACCTCAATGCTAGTGATTTAGACAAAATAATTGGAATTATAATTGTTTATTTTGAATAATTTATTATAGACTATAGTGACGGCTTTAGGGGGAGCAGGAGGACATGACCCCCCAAAATCCTAAAAAGATGTAAATTTTTTGTATAATATACATAATAAACAAAAAAAAAAGATCATCAACTTAATTTTGGCCCCCCCCCCAAAAAAAAAAAAAAAATTAAATGCTAGAGCTAGTCCTGAAAAATACCATCTTAGTATTTTCCTTAATATATATTACTAATAATGTATATTATTGCTTTTCTAATAATTTATAGTTATTCGTTTTGTCATACTGTAGAGATTTATTAGATAATGAACCTGTTTCTTATACACAAAATTTATTGTTTACCATAATTTTGTATTTGTTGTTTTACAGAAAAATTGGCAGAGGCTACCAGAAAATTTGCCAACCTCCAAAGCGACCTGAGGGAGGCTCAAGATGACAAGATCAAACCCAAAGACGCCGGCGGGAATTTGAAACCAGTAAAACGCAAGATACTCCGAAAAAATACCACGACACGCAAAACACAAGAATTGAAATTGGCTTTTAGCGAATTCTATTTGAGTTTGATTCTATTGCAAAACTACCAAAATTTAAATTACACCGGTTTTCGGAAGATTATGAAAAAACATGACAAGGTTTATATCCATATAATACTTAATTCTTATATTTAATATTATGTTTGTGATGGTAATATCGGGGCACTTGAAAATGTTTTTATATATATTTTTTAGTATTGCAATTTTAATACTTGTTGATAGCGTAATATACATCTTGTTGTCAAAACAGATTTCATGTGTTCGGCAACAATTTGTTAAATTTATAATAGGTACGTAAGTAACTGTTTCTTTGAATTTATTATTTTTCTTGGTCATTAAAATATACCGACAAATATATATAATGACAAATGATTAAGGATTTTGTTTGAGGATGGAGTGTAGAGTTATTCAAAATTATTTATCTTAAATAGGTAGCTATATTAAAAAATGAAAAAAAAAATTCATAGATACGAACTTTTTTTAATTAAAATTATTAAAATATGTATAGGTTATATAATATTTAAATAGGTATAGATAACAAGTTTATTATTACCTATAAAATATATTCATATAAAAATATTGTTATTAATGTATTTAAAGATTAAACATACTTATTAATTTTATGAATAATTATAATTTAAAAAAAAAATTGACATATTATATTACTTTATTATAAATGTATTTGATACATTATACACAAATAATATATTTAGTTTCTTAATTGGCAAACAATTTGTTTTCTTTCTGTTATTATACGAGTATATAGGTATGCATGTATAATATATATTATATAGTATATAACTATATATTTATAGGAATATTAAGGGAGGTTAATCTATTTTTACAATTTATTCCATCAATTATTACGTGTTTTATTATTTTTTTAAAAAATAAATAGATGTCTCATTTATATGCTATGTACGAGTATTGGTACATGTTGTAACCGAATATTCTGTTAAAATTAGTAAAAGTGTATCAACATCGCCGCTCTCTGCAATCGAGGAAAGATTTTCAAAGGGTTTCCACCATACTTATTATATTATATTTATTAATTGTACAGCTTTTAATCTGGCAGTTAAGGCCAACTAAAATCACGTATAACTATCTATTTATTATAGTCCAATTTTTGACAAATTTAAAACATTTTTGTTTTGTCATTCGTATATTTTCTAGTATTAAGAAAAACCAAAAAGGCCTAATCCTTTTTATCTCCCTTAAATCTATTTGAGTGGGTTATTTTTGGTATTTTGATTTTTTTCCGTATACCCTATATTCACATTTCACATTTTACATTACTATGGGAAACACGGTAATCAGTGCTAATAAACGTGTATTTTAAGTTGTTAGGTTCCGAAGGATCGGGAGGTCGCTGGAGGTCGGAAGTGGTGGAAAATGCACATTTCTACTGTAACAAAGACATCGACCGGCTGATTAGCGAGACCGAAGCCACAGTTACACAGGGTTTGGAAGGTGGAGACCGACAGAGGGCTATGAAGAGATTACGGGTACCACCTCTAGGCGAACAACAATCGCCATGGATCACATTTAAAGTTGGCTTGTTTTCTGGAGCATTTGTAGTCATGTTGTTGGCAGTCATTATCACCGGTAATAAGTCACCTTATCGGTATATATTTTTAGTGCTCAAAATAATATAGAGTTGATGCTATATAATAATATAGAGACTAACGAAATGGAACTAAAAAAGATGAAAATTTTGACTTTTAAAGTAATTTTACTCACTGAAAAATAAAAATTAACAGTTTTACCTTTTATATATTTTTATTTCCCAAACTCTAACTCTAAAATTTTGATTAAGTATAATAAAGCTGTTAACTTCGTAAACTATTGTTACGATCACGCGATTTTGAACATAAAATATATAAAATCCATACGATTAAATAATATACAAATGGGAAATAGGAATACTATTCAAATTGTTATAACACTATCTGTAATATAAAAACTAATAGAAATCCGATATTTTTTTGTACCAAGATAAACTTGTGGACTTGGATAAGCAGGTCCAAGGTTATCCACACGAAAACCATAATCATCTATGCGTGTGTAAAAAACGTCCCTGTCGACAGATGAGAGATCTGATAGGGACACTCGTATAAATTGTGCATGAGATAGATAGTTATAGACATATATACAGGGTCGTGGAGAGAAAATCCAGGTCCGGGGATGGACTGTAGTTTGGTCCTCAATTTTTGAGGAACATTTATACAAATGAACTTTTTTTTTTTTTTGCTCATTTGTCACCGTTTTTAAAGCGCCAATTGTAATATTATATTATATAAATGTGTATTTATATAAAAAAAAAAGGTCATTCATATAAATTGTGCCTATGTTATTACTGTGCTTCTGGCTTCCCTGAAATTTCTGAAAAATCCGGGTTCCCTTGAAAACTCTGGACCCGGGGGAATCAACACCAACCTACCCCCTCTCGTCTATATATATATATATATATATAAACAGGAACGGCTACCCTCTGACCAGGACCGGCGATATAGATTTTATTCTCGTAGGTAAGATTGCGTAAATAAGAAATAAAAAGGTCATCAATTCTTTTTCGGTAGATGTATCTACTATATACTACGAAATACCTCTTTAAAAAAGTAATTATCAAAAAAAAAAAAATTTTCAACTTTAATTCAAAATATGTCGTCTCTTTGTAAAATGCCGCCGTAGGCCTGGGCCTATTACCTTGCTTAAGCCTTAAACCGGCCGTGCCCTCCTGTCTATGGAAAACAGTCAGAAAAATGAAATTTAGTTAGTAAAAACAGAAAGTTGATACTTTTTTTTTAGATTGTTTTTTTACGGGTAAATTACAAATTGTTTGGAATTTCGTCGGCAAAACGGTAAAATCAGAAAAAAAGTAGAAGACCATATTTTTTTTGCTCATTTACTCGTACATTTCAAAGATGTATTTCATCGGTATTTTGGAGATACCCATAAATATTTCTTATATGTATGTATGTAATAGGTACATGCGTATATAGTATATACAGATACAAGATGCAAAGGCAATGAACCCGATAAACCATAATCTGTAAATTCCTAGCGGACGAGGTCCCACATTGTGCACATTAGTGTAGGTAACAAGGATATATATTCGGTAGACGGCTCCGGAGACGGCCTAATAGATGGGGAGACGCTTTTGAACTCTTTTACCAATTACCAGTACGTAATTTAACGTAATCGTAATAAACTCATATTTTATGCGTATTTCTGTATTATTGAATATAATCGTACTTCAACTATTTTATGTGAATTTTATAAAAGTTTAAATTAATAAAAATATACTTATGCTTATACGTATATTGTCAATTATAACATCAATTACCCATTCACCTCACCAATTCAAAGTTCAATTAGAGTTAAGAGTTTTAGAACTTTCAATTTCCTTGACGTTCGGACACGCTATACTATTAAAATACTTTAGGTGCATATAATATAACGAGTATAATGCATAATTAAACCTATATTTTGGTACGTAAATATTATAATTCTATATATTTTGATATAGGCATAGCCCACGGTGATAAGAATACGGACTGGCGGGTCATGGTCAGACTCTACAGGGGCCCACTTCTACTGGTCATATTTTTGTTTCTCATGGGCATCAACGTGTACTGTTGGCGTTCATCGGGTGTCAATCATGTGCTCATTTTCGAACTGGATCCCAGAAACCATCTCACCGAGCAGCATATCATGGAGCTGGCCACCGTTTTCGGTCTGGTTTGGGCCGGTTCCGCTCTAATATTTTTGTACAGCGAGGCGTTGCACATACCACCGTATATAAATCCATTGATTCTGGCCATACTAATGATAGCGTTCCTGTTTAATCCCACGAAAACTTTACGACACGATGCCCGTTTCTGGGTTCTGCGAGTCACGGTAAGATTGATAATAGTCTATCGGTAATTGATAAAATATTCGCCCAAATAAAATTCTTTACCGATAATATTAAATAATGTAACTTATAATTGGTATTTCATATTTAAGAAATAATTGGAATTTACGAATCTTATACTATGTTTAGACTTTAGATGGCATTGTAATATTATATGGCACTATAATGGTTCCTTATGTTTATCAATTATAGTCAATATAGTTGCAAATGGTGTGGTGAGAAGATTTTCACCTCTAAAGCCAACTGAAAAGCAACAAATATGCCTCGCAACAAGAAAATTGATAGGTCGGAGATCACACATAACACAAATGCCATAATTTTTTTTAATGTATAACTCAGTAACTCACCTTCTTTTTCATAAGTCAAATAGGGTCATGCTCTACCTCCTCCCCCAAATTATCGTTTTACTTTATTACCGTAGGTACACTCGTACTTATTAACTTGTTATAATATCAAATTCGTACGTTTTAGGTACGTATATTATTCGCACCGTTCTTCTACGTGGGTTTTGCGGACTTTTGGCTGGCCGACCAGCTAACGAGTCTAGTACCTGCGTTGTTGGACTTTCAATATCTCGTGTGCTTCTATCTGACTAACGACAAATGGATGTCAAACAAAAGTACATTTTACACTTCATAGACGGATTTGATGATCCGTCTTGAGTATTATACTTTTGTCCTGTCTTTTTGCAGCCATCGACATCGACGGTTCCAAGTGTGTGGAACGAGTATGGCTGCTGCGGCCGTTTGTCGCATGTCTGCCTGCGTGGTTTCGATTCATGCAATGTCTGAGGCGGTACCGGGATTCCCGTGAAGCTTTTCCCCATCTTGCCAACGCCGCAAAGTACGCCACCACTTTCTTCGTGATAACGTTCTCGTTTCTAAATCTTCAATATGCAAGTAAGATGAAAATCTATGTGTAGTACAAATAATAAGAATATTTATAATGTTATAATCCGAAAAATATATAATAATACAGTACTGTCAGTAATTAGCTTTTTTTTGGGATTTATACATATTATATTAAATTGTATGCTGATGTTTCCGGCAACATATTTCTAGAAATAGAATCTGCACAGTATCCGAAACGTTAGCATACAATTGAAGACATGGACAAATCTCAAAAAATAAACATAAAGCAATATATTAATCTATGAAGGTTTTAACTTTTAATCAACTTACTATGTATATATATATTTGTTTTTATTTTTTGTAGTTACGGTAAGTGTATGCAGTCAGCAATTAAAGTTGATAAAGTGTGATAACTATTGATGAATATTAAATAATTAATTAATTATAAACCATAGGGCATAGGTATATATTTCCCTGCTAAAGAGAATTCCAATAATTAGTGTCAAATATTTTATATTTTAATATTTAGATTAAATAGTTAATTTTCTTTCATTTTACTAAGGTGAAATACAATTAACAAATTAGGAAATTACACTCTGCGAGGGTGCTTAATTCCAGATTTCTATCTGTATTTTAAACACTAAACTATAATTCCATAAACAATTTGTTTCATTTACTATACTTATGGATAGAAACATAAAACAAATAAAACGAATAAAAATTTTAAACATTGATATTGAACCATATAGTTCATATAAGGATATAAGGTCTCTTATACTATACTACATATATTTGGCATTTATACTCATGTAAGTATAGAAACCTGAAATGACTGTATAAATGTCTTATAAAGACATTGAAATGATGATTTTAAAATGTAGTTTGAACTAAAATATTACCAAATTAGTCTCCAATACTAAGCGAAAATTCAGTTTAGGAAAGTTAAATATACTACAGGAAAAGTCAGTGTAGACATAGATATTTACATAGACATAGATTGCATTGTTTTCTATAGGAGTCAGATTTCCTAAATGATATGCTACATATTATTTACTTTACAATTTTGGAAAAATAATATTTTCTATGTAGTTTCTATGTATGGAGAATGAAGATACTAAACTTTATAAAGTTCATGTTAGTATTTTGCAATTACTATAAAACGTAAATATAGAGAACAGTAGCGACTCATGCACTGCTTAAAATGTCGATAAATTAGTATGTTTTTATATATAAAATTATTATTTATTTATCGCTGTTTTAGTAATTGTGCCTATGAGGCTATTAATATTATTATTGTACATATTATGACGCATCGTACCGCTGTATTGTTGGTTACTGCTTGGTGACGCCTCGGCGGTCACTGCGTGGTATTCCATCACTTCCACTGTCAAGAGGTTATCGAAGCGTTATTCGTTGCTCACACTTGAAAAATGCATGTATGATGCGCCATTTACACATGCGCAGTTTTATTTTATTCCCTCTCCGGCCAAAAATACACCGTGTAAATTATATAGCATGGTGTACAAAACTAGTTTGAACCATCAACTGTATATCTAACTATATTCTGTGGTCGTATCTTGTAATGACGTTTGTCGTTTGGTAAAGTTATTATCTACCCATTTTCAAATGTTATCAGAATATCACTTATCTAGGTTATGTAGGCATAAGGTAAATTTAATTATGTTTTATATGAATGTAGGTATGTTCTTAATAAAATGAATGACATCACGTTCGTTATTACAGTACCCACCTATTATATCGGCAGTTTAGAGAAAATAACATAATATAATATTGTTAATATATTTGTTATTAATTCGTAGTATTGTTTGCTTGTGTACCACCAGATATTTCACCCATGAGTCGCTACTGATAGAGAAACATGCAATAAACATTATAAAGCAAAAAATAATCAACTGAGAACCAATAATACTATAATATACATTTTGAACAACAGATCATTAGAAGTATATAAGAAAAAAAAAATATGAAAAATGCGGGAAATAAATGAAAATTTTTTCCCAAAACTGAATTTTTGAGATACTGAATTTCTGTTGGCATTAATAGATGTCAAAATTGGCAAATTACATAGTGATTACTGATTATGTTGAATGTAGACAATATTGACATTGGTTTTAGACAAATTTTGGACATTTGGACAAATTTTGTTTTGAATAGCTTTTATCCGATAAATAACTGCTAGTAATATAGACTCTGGTCTCTTGTCAGTATTATTACTGAAAACTGAAATGTAAATAACATGGACCAATAAAGATCGAGTAAATCTGTATAACTTGTTTCATAGTTTACTATTACTACCAGTTACCACCTATTAGTATCACTATTTAACGAATAACTTTTCTATTAAAAACACTTATCGTTTAATTCGGAAGTTTATTTCCTGAATAAATATATTCGAAGAATAGTAACCTGGCGAATAGGTGAACAAATGAAAAATCAAACCCATGCGGTAATGATCCTGTCATTCGATTGTCTTTATCGGTGTATTGAGTATCGGTCAATTTATTCTATTGGTCGATTGTTCGTGTTGGTTGATTGGTTGTTGATCGATTGTCCAGTTCACGACGTTCCCGTATATTATAATTAGTGCTTAATACTATAAATACAAATTATATATTGTGTAGTGTATTGATTGAAAGTAATCAACACATTTAATTAGGTATATCAATGAAATGACTACCAAAATTCTAATTTTTGTTTTTAATGAAATATCATGGTTTGTATAAAAGTTTTATTATATTATTTTATACTAAAATGTAATGTTCCTTTCTTCAAATTAAATTTTCAACATGTCCTTGATGTTATATATATAAAATAATACAATGTTGTTAACCGTAGTCGAATTTTTTATATTATAGAGAAACACCCCAAAGAAGATTCAAATATGTTCTTTTACTTGTGGATATCGGCGTCTGTGTTCAGTTCGCTGTATTCATATATCTGGGACATAAAGATGGATTGGGGACTTTTCGATCGTAACGCTGGAGAGAATAAATTTCTTCGCGAAGAAATTGTATACTCTTCAACGGTAAGCAAAAGCGTGTTATATTATATATTATATTGGTAGTGCTATAAACGGTATTATATTATATGTATCTAGCGTGGTCCCGAATAAAAGCTCACATGGGGAGGGGGGGTAGATTAAATTATTTTTCGGACTTTAAAAATATATTTCTCGCTTTGTTCGATAACTTTAATTCTATTATATGGCAGTTACGTGTTGAAATTTTTTTTAGTACTTTTATTTATTTTTGTTCTATATTAGTATTATAGCAGAAGTTCTGTGATCATAGTGTTGTTATAAAGAACCATATAGAATAATGAAATTATTATTTATGTACAATATCAGAATGTTTAAGCCAGATTTCAAGCTTTAGCTTTGTAGACGCCAGTTTTTAGTAAAAATCAATCATAAACTAGTTAACGAGTTGAAATATAATTTAAGTATTTAATAAATTTTGTCGACTTAAATTTAAAAAATAAAAAACTGGGTTTAAAATAGTTTAACGAACCTATTATTATTATTTATTTTCAGGCATTTTACTACATTGCGATCGTCGAAGATTTCGTTTTACGTTTCGGTTGGGCTCTATCAATGTCTTTGACCGAAATGGGATACGTTCATGGTGACTTGATGGTATCCATTTTATCGCCCCTCGAAGTTATGAGGTTAGTTAATCATAATACGTTAAAATGAATAAATTGTATTAACTACCATTTAATAATATTTAAGTTAATTCATAACTTTATATATATATTATATATATATAAAGAATATATTATACAATTTCCTTCAATGGTATAACTGATTTTGTATTTGAATTTCTTAAGTTCCGTAATAATCTATTAATTACTTAAAACGTGGCTAATTGAAGTACCACACGGTGTATATAATTATGTATAACTCGTCTATTTAAATTTAGGGTATTATGGGTAAGATTTAGGAGTATTAATATAGTAATTAAAAGAATTTTGTTATCAAAGAAATAATAAAATGGTATATAGATAATGATTATGATTATTTATTATATAATAATTGATAATAAATCGATTGAACCGACCGATACTGTTTAAATATTATTCTTGTTTTCACAAAATTATTTAAAATTAAATAATTTTTCTTAATTTTTAATATAAAATACTTTAATTAGTTTTTATTTAAGACACTTAATATCATTAATTAATAATTACCTAAAAGTCTATAGATATAAGTTCTAAAGGAAGAGATTTCAGCCTGACCTAATTTTATATTAAATAATTAAAAATAACTCATGGGTACTTGATTTTATTTTTAACTGTAAAATGTATATACATTTTAAAATACTTATAAATAGTGGCAAATTAATTATTTTCAGAAGATTATGAGTAATTTTGGAGAGCCAGATCCTCTACAATAGTCTCTGCTAGTTATCCTTGAATATTCTCATTATTTTAATTTTAGCTTTGATGCAATTTTTATTTTGAAATTAAAAGATTAAGTGTTTACTTTATGTTCTGAAATAATAATTAATATTTTTAATATAAAATATTATATTGTATTGAAAATAAACTGAAGAATAATATTAAGTGTTGAGATTGCTGTAAAGTAAAAAAAAATTTTTCGTTAATAAACTAAGATTAGATAGATATGAGATACCTAAGTACCTACACGAAAAAATAACAATATAGAAACTAAAATAATAGACTTTTCCAGTTGAATTAAAATTCTTTATATTATGTTCGAGTAGGTACTTCTATGATTAAAAAGTAAAATAAATCAATTACATTACAATAATATAGACTAAAGAAAAATTAAAATTTTCTAGTGTTTAATTAATAAATTAATCGGTAAATTTCAAATAAATAATCCGTTAAAGTATTCGATAAGTTTATAACAGTTTTAAATCATATTTTAATAATTTATTGCCATTATAGTAGACATATACGAGTTAGCCTAGAAATTAAACAATAATACATTCTACAAATAATATAATGAAGGTTAAAATATAATAGGTATATATAAAAATATATTATTTAAGTGTGCATTTTTTTTTATGTAGGAATATCTTTGTAGGTATGCTGCGGGCTCCCATATAATATTCACGTTTGTGGTGTTTAATTTCATATACCTATGACCTAACTAACCTACACATATTATTTATTTATAGAGAATAGGAATATTATACGGTACTCATTATTATATTGTATTTGAAATTATATATCTATAAATACAATTGTTGATTTTAAATTTTTGTATATAATGTAACTAACTTATTCTAATAAATACGTATTTTAATTAATGTGTTGAACATTTTGCTGATATATTAATTATATATTCATATTATTTCGATAATTTAGTCTTCTTACTATTGAAGAAATTCAAAATATTTACTTCTTTGCAATAGTCATAAAAAAATCATTCACAGATTTTTTAAATTAAATTTTCAAACTTAACAGACTTTATAATAAGGTAATAATAAAGCTTTAAACAGTTTTAAGAAAATCAAAATCTAAACGATTTAATATGACGATATGTTCAATTACAATTTTAAGTAATTAGTTTGATTGGAACCAGTCAACCAGACCATTGTCCATACTTAGGAGGATCCTTATGTGAAATATGGAATAGGGGAATGATTCTTATAGGATTTTTTTATTTAAGATGTTAAGGCGTTGGCATTTGAAAGTGATAAATTAATAAGGAGTCGAGTATATGTATGCAGTACTACCTACTTATAAATTATAATACCTATTATCTATCCACTTCATATGTAATGTTGCCAATATAACTTCTTACCTGTTCCTACTTCTTCTCATACATGTAAGAATAAGTCACCGACCAACCTCTTCAAAACATTTATGACTATGATACGTGTATAAGAATCGCCAATAAAAATTAAATATACTTATTTAAAATAGGCCAATTTGGATTTTCAAAACTAATTTGAATCCAATAGTCTTTATTCTAGGTTATATAGGAAATATAAAAATATAAAATATAAATATAAACATATTGAATATACAATTTTTAAGAGTAATAAAGTCGATTAAAAGTTAATTTGTTGAATTAAAATCTGTTTTTAAAATCCAAATCGGATTATGTGATCGCTATGATCAGAAAACATGAACACTTTTGAGTAAAATATAAAATAAATTCACAAAACGTCGATGATAATTTACACTCATGTGCCTGCGCGTACGTTATCAGTCTGCACAAAATATTGGTAGTGTTGTTATACGGGTTGTGGTTAAGGAGGTTTACACACATTTATATTTATTTACGCACACACGGACAGATACGACATTTTCGTATTAGCTATATGAAAATTTCCTATATACGATCCTTTTAAATTCTTCTTCTCTTTAGCTTAATTCGGCTATCCTAGTCCTGAACTTCCACTTAACTCGTTCTCTCACATCCTCTTCATTTATACCCACTCATATCATACAATTCTCTATTACATCCCTCTCAAATCTTTTTCGATTTTCCTCTTCCCCTTTATACTTCAACAAATATTCCTTTTACTAATCTTACTGCTTTTGTTTCTTCCCTCCTTAAAAACATGCACAAGCTATCTAAATCTATTATTTCTCATTTTGTATACTATTAAAGCCACTTATTTACTTCCTCTTACATATTCATAACTTATTTTTATTTATCTAGTTATTCTATTCTGTTGTTCATATATTCTGTTTTATCTTTCTATTTACTGCCAAACATTTTGATCCGTTCAACATGGCAGCAGTGGCGTGTTTACAGAGTAGGCTGACTATGCCTGGGCCTACCCAATTTTTATTTAATCTTTTTTTCATTAAATGTGACAGAATGTACAGTGATCAATATATAAATATTTGCTTTCCGTATCCTAGACCAAATTTTCCCACCATAGTACTGTACAGAGCACAACGGGTCTACTTAAATATTTTTACTTGGACATGCCACTGCATGGTTGACCTCACTACTGTCTTATAAACCTTTTTATCTAATAGGGATCTTTTTGTCACACAAAATACTTGATGCTTTTCTTCACTTCATCCATCTACACTTAATCATGTTTTTCATATCTTCCTCAAAACCACCATCCTTCTGTAGAACGGATCCTAAATACTTGAACCTCTCAAATTCACCCATTTCATCCTCACTCAACTTCATTACTTCCCTTTTCCTTTTTTCCCTATGTTCCTTATCTCAAAATCCTACGCTAAATATTTTGTTTTACTCCTGCTAATTCTTCACTTTCTCAGAACTCTTTCCTATCATCACTATATTATCGGCAAATAGCACATTTCATAGTACCTCACCCTGTATATCCTATATGTTATCACTTATTTCATCTATTAACAAGGAAATTTTCATACTTCATCTAAGAAGCGTTAGAAGGACTGAAATCCGAACCGTGGTGCACTCCTACTCCGACATTAAAATCCTCAGTTTCTCCTCAGAAAACTTAATTCGTATTCTAAAAAGAAATAAATTCTAAAATTCTAATACAAAGTTACGGATACTTCAATTATGGTTATGTATAAATATTTATATGTATTTTATATATTATTATAAATATTAATTTTATTATTCTTAGAATATGTTAAAATTAACATTGTATATTATTATAAATGGTTACTTGGGGTTGTTTGCATAGGAGATTCGTTTGGAATTTTTTCCGCTTGGAGAACGAACACCTGAACAACTGCGGTCGCTTTCGGGCCGTCAGAGACATATCGGTTGCGCCTATTGACAGTTCGGACCAGACGCACATTTTGCGGCTGATGGACGAACCATTGACGCCGCACGACCTGAACCGGAACCGCAGGAATAAGGTGACCGGCGGTGGCATTGGCAAGAAAATACCTAATTTGACGTTCCAGCCAAGCAGGTCGGTCGATGAACAGGCATCCCTCATCCTGGCAAGCCTTGGCACGCGTTGACCCGAAGTTTAGTTCTTCATTCCCCAGCGAAAACACTTAGACCGTAGTAAGCCATAGGTGGTGGCTATAGTATTTTGAAGGAGAAATAATATATTAGAAGAGCCAACTTCAGTTTGACCAATATGCATAATATTATAAGAAGTTCATAATATAGAGATGGATAGGACATATTTTAGGAGCTGTAATAAATTGCAATTAATTTTGACGTCATAAAGAGTGGGCCAGAGAAACGGAAAAATTTGAAATAAATATCACAAAAGATGGTCAATTATGAATTTTCAAGTTTATTCTGGATATAAAAGAAATAAAACTTTTTGAAGACCATTGTTCATTAAATGATAACCAGCTCTACATATGCATTTCTAAAATTTCGTATGAATGGTACCTGAACTGTATCAATCTTCCTGCGGTTTCTTTTTCAGAGCTAAGCCCGTCTCTTCAACATTTTCAACTCATGTCTTAAATACATGGTAAGATAAAGTGCGATCGTAAATTCCTGAATTAAAGTGACGTTGAAAATCTCCGCGAATAGCAATTAGGCTCAGGTTAGATCAATTTATCAATTTATCAAATTATCAAATTATCAAATTATCAATTTATCAATTTATCACCATTTTATAAGGCATTCACGACATTCGTACGCTGTAAATCAATCCACTGGCTCATTATTACTGAATTCATAGAGTCGTGTGCGAAGAATACCGACTCCGATTCCTCGGCCATCTCCTCAATGCTACCAATACTACTAAATTTACTCTTTTCCTGGCCCATCATGTTTAGGGTCATAGAATATAGAATGTTTATGCATAAGGTATATTTCTGTGTTAAATGATGACTAGAATGGTAAAAACAATATGATATTATCATACTAAGATAGAACCACTGATTCTAAGCAATCTATTTAAATATTTTAACTTATCTGAAAAAACACCCCTTATTGCAAGAGTGAAAATAATTTTCCATTAACCTCCAAATAGGACCGTGACTCCACATAATGTTGATATGACTTATTCTTATGTCACGTATTAATAATTAATAATTATGTTTTAAAATTTATCTTCTAGCTGTGGTCACACTGAATTTTGCCCTTCTATTTTGTTCACTTTGTTATATTATTGAAATTATCGAAGTTTCTGTATTGATCTTATTACTATATGTAGTACTTGTATATAAGCACATCTGAACGATGCAGTAAGATGTGCACTCGAATTTCCGTCATCACAGTAACGTCGTTCGTCTAATAATACGTGTCCGTTTCTTTGTTTTTTTTTTTTTTAACGTATTTCCTATATTTTTATAGTTCATATGTTTTTATATAGATATATTAGTTAAGTATCTATACCTGTAATGTATAATGGTTATTAGTTTATATGAAATTACTCTAAATCACGGATGTCCCTTAGGGCTGTATTTAGGTAGGTAAGTGCTGAGGGGTCCCAGTGAAAATGAAATTTAGCATAGCGAAAGAAAATTATCTTTGGAAAATAGTTTACTTATAGACAATAATTTTATTGGGAATGGATAGTTAAGCATAATTTATTGGGAGAAAAAATAAAATAAAATGTATACAATGAATATCAATGACACAGAATAGATTGATTAGATTGTCTGATTTGAACGGGCTTCAAAAATAGATATTCTAGAAGTAATCAGTTTTGATGTTAGTTTTGTGTATATCAAGTGAAATGAAAGAATACATGGGGAAAATGATAAAAGGACAACAATTTTAAATTGTTACTTATATTGTATACAAATTGTGTAATTTAAGATACAATTTATTTATAAATAAATGTAATTCCATTAGAAATGAGAATAGGTAATAATATGTCTTATTCCTTAACATGTTCAAGTGAATTTATTGATTTAATGTGGTCAGGTAACTGAGAAAATTAATTAAAATTAGAATTATTTCCTAATAAAACAGTTATTTTATACACTGGCGCATAAAAATGTATATACCTATATATACAAGTATTTCTGTATTTTATGCCCTAAATCTGACACCTTAGATATTTTTCCTGATCCACTCACATCTACATAAATTATATGGACATTTTTCCTTTTTTACCCATTGTATTGTATTATAATTTGTACTATTGTTTTAATGATAGAATTTAAAGGTTATTTGTTTTTTTTTTAAGAATTTGACGATGCCAACTTTTAATACAAATCAAAAATTTTTCGAATTGTTTACATAGGAAAACAAAACGGATTTATAATATATTTACTTATAATTTATTATAAAACTACCACAACTATTTCCTGACGAGTTTCACAATCTTCGTTCAATGCTAAAAATTAACAACATAATATAAAATAACATTAAGATTGAATATACAATTGATACCGTATTGTATTAAATAAAAACTAAAGTACAATTAAATAGTTGTATAATAAATTTAAATAATATTTATAAAAAAAAATACACATTTTTAAAATCAAATTTTATCCAAATCAAAATATTATATATTTCTATATTATAATGTGTAGGTATTATTTATTTTATAAATCTTAATAAACAAATATATATATTTCTATAGATATATTTTTTTTTCATTTAAATAAGTATAATAAGTTTAATTTAATACTTTAAATTCTTATTCATGTTCTATTATTAAATGTGGTATGTTAGTAACTATAATATAGTTATCTATTTTATTTCGATCAAAATTTAACGAATTAAATGTAGATAATTTTTTTACATTGTGATTTGTATTTATTAAAACATAGTGAGAGGTTTTGGAATAAAACACTTACACACACATACAAAACTTATCGATTTAATACAGTTTTCTTTCAGAATATATAACCTAAACAAATAAATTTTAAATTGTTCAAATAAGTTATAGGTTCAGTCAATACGTATAATATATTTTAGAAACCATATTTTCAAGAAATCTTAGTTATAAAAACCGTAATATACCTATACATTATTAGTATAAATCGTACAAAATAAATTTCATATTATCATAAAATACACCTACTTATTAGTTATAATTACCAATAAAATAGTAATAGTAATTATATATTGTATTCCAATTTCAACCATAATATGTTTAATATTCATTATAATGTGTATATAAATATACCTATGATGATTATTGTTGTACAGTGGTGAAAATTAGTATTGGTCATTAATTTTATATTGTATTATCAAATGGAAAGGTAATTAATTAAAATTATTCGTGTCAATAAAACGTTTCTAAATTATATACATGTAAAATATATCATTTAGAGAGATTTTTAATAGGTGTTCAAAATTAAAATTTTTTATCATGTTTCGATGTTTATTAAAAAAAAGCTATTTTCTATCGGTAAGAAAATACAAAGGTATGAAAATGATGACCAAATAAATATTTTTATAATTAAAAAAACAACGATGTAAAAAAGTCTTTATCTATATTTTTTTCTTTTATTTCATCCTCAACTAGGTATTAATTTATTTGGTATAACAATTTGTTGTTTAGTCAATAAAATATAATATTATAATTTATTTGTCGACCTTAAAACAATCCTTATATCAAATGTAATAATTTGATAGGTATATCATTGAAATAAAATATATTATTTATTATTATTTACTGTATAGAATGCACAAGGTATCGTTAAATATTAAAACGTTTTACAACTTCTGTAAGCCAAATTTTACGGATGTTATTTTCATTATTGTATATAATTCTATTATGTTGTTTATTGTTTTTATTAATTTTATTGGCAATATTTTAAATATGTTATTTTAAAAACGTTAGTAAGTACTATCGATGTTTAGCTATTGCAACAAAATAATTTTGATTTATTCAACTCATTTTATCTTTGTTGAAAACATAATACCTATATAGGGAGGTACCTACCTAGTATCTAATTACTTATATTAAATGTTTATGAATTGGTACTGTCATATCAAATTCAACACAACATAATTTGTAGGTATCTACTGTATTTTATTATTTATATATTAACTTGTACGTGATGTGTATTATGTGATGTATATACTTTGTTTTTATACGTTTCTTATAATTTAAAAAATATCCATTTTTTTTTTTTTTTTGTGTAACTATTATTGTTAGATACTTTCAAAAATTAAAATAAAAAACTTCAAATATAAGAAAAATGGTGCTTGTTTTTTTGGAAAATTTCTGCAGCAGTAGTATACTTTGGAGAACTATGTACGTAGAGGCGATCTATTAATTAGGTAAATTATTTTATTATTTTATTTTATATCATCAATATTTGCCATTTTTTAAACGGTTTTATTTAGTTTTACCTATCATGTTATATGGACAATATTTTTCCCAATTAATTTATTATTAAGATATGATTTGCAATTATGATATTCTTTACAACAGCATGAAAACTCAAAACTATAGGCTATAGCTATAATCAGGGGAAGTGTGTAAGGGGAGAATCTAATAGTTTCAATACTATATTTAATAGGTATTAAAAGAATCACCGCGGTGACTCATATACCTAGATTATTCCTATATACGTGATGTCTGATATATTTTTAAACCGACCGATAAACTGCATATAACTGATAAAATTCATATTTTATAACTAGAAAGTTACAGGATGTCTCATATTATGTCAGGAGCGTTACTCTGATACCCCAATATTTTAATTTTAAAAAAAATATTTTACCCTTAATTGTACCATAATTTGTACTAATTTGTACCATAAATTTCAGAATTTGTACGGTAAAATTTTCAAGAGATAAATCAATTTTTCCTCTGGGATACCAGGAAAACTTTTCCTCAACACCACTTATTTTTTTACCACGTAGATTTTTTCAAATTTTTCTTTTACCATTAATTATACCATGATTTGTACCAATTTGTACCACAAATTACAGAATTTGTGTCATAAAATTTCCCGGAGAAAAATCGATGTTTCGCTGGAGTTTTTTGAATTAATTATATTTCACCGAATATACATGAATTAATAAATCAATTGTTTAATTTTTTATATATTTTTATTTTTACATAATACTAGCTAAAAATATTTAACTACATAAAACTGTAGACTATATGAATATAGTATACATACTCGTATATATAGTAGTATAACTAAATATATAAAGCCATCAAATAAATTATTATAAAGTAACTGTGTTTATTATTATTTATATGCTCATTTTTATCGTTTTTAGAATACAATGATGTACATGTGAAAGTTTTGTTACTGATATCGATTAAGTACGAGGATAGACAATAACAACCTTTCGTAATTTTTAAAATCTTTTTTCCCTAAATTTTTTTCCTCTTCGTCGTATCATCCTTGAGTTTTTGCGATTTGGTTATATTTAAAGTAATAAACTTTGGAAGATATTTTTATCTTTATCTGTTATATTCTTGCTTGGTCTTGTACCTTTACACTATTCGGATCGAAATTTATTATACATGTAAACTGGCAAATTTTGATATTCTTAATAAAGCTACTTAACATTATCCACATGTGAAAATGTTGTTACTAAGTCACCGATATCGTTTAAGCACTAAACTTAAGATTAGACTTTTATAAAAATATTTGATTCTTTGTAACTTTTAAAATTAATCCTCCCCCCTCCCAAATTGTTTGTTCACCGCATCATATTAGAGAGTTAAATATCTAAAAACAGCCATCAAGCACTTTTATAGCGATGTCGTAGCAAGAAAGGTTTACAGGTACAAAGGCAAAAGGTAAAAATAAATAGAAAAGAGAGAAGTATCTATAGACAAATGGGAGACATGGAACAACGTAGATTAGAAATTTGGCAAATTTTAATATCAAATCGTTTTGAAGTAGGTTATTTTTTAGCTTTGAATTTTTACCTTTTTAAAGTATTTTTTGAGGTATATAAGTAATTTGTTTTACTTTTCATTTTTGTTGTATTGCACGTATAAAGATTATTATTTTGATAACATTTTTAAATTATTTGAAATTTTGTGCCACGACTATTTCCAGGCCATTTTTTTGTTTGTGAGTTTATGATGGTTGTGGCTGCATTACCTGCTAATATCCACGTTAATATTCTATTTTACATAGTGATCATATTCAATATTTTAACTATTAAGAAATACACTTACTTGCAGTTTTTATTTGAAATTATATATTACACCTTTCTATATGGAATTGTATTCATGCGTAATATAACATTACAATATAATGTAAATGTCACGGCAGTCGATATAATAATAAGTATAAATAACCGATAAATGGGAACTTTTCAATCTCCTTCTAGACTCGTGTAATTGCTAGAATGAGTTAAAATTTGGTATGCGTATTACAAATGCATCATAAAAAGACCTTTTGTAATTTAAAATACTAATTTTTTTTTGAGAGAGGGAGTGTAAATAGGGAGAAATTTAAGTATTTTTTGTATTTCCTATAGTGAATGGCAAAAAAAAGTTTTATCCAAAATTTCACATTTGATTTAGTAGTTTTATTTCCATCCGAGTTAAAGGAAAAAATAATTTTTTTCTTTTTTAAATACGCCGAATTGATTACTTTTACACCTTTGGAACTTCAGTTGGAAGGAATGTAGGATGTTTGTTCTTGTTTCATTTTATAGCAGTTGACATAGATATTAAGGACCAATAAAAATATCCATAGTTTTTTGCTTACTTGTTGATTTTCAGATCCACTAATCTGCTTGATAACAAAATTATTGTCACAGTTAACTATTTTTTTTTTTTAAATCATTACACCGAAGCTCTGTTCAGAATCGTTTTATTGAATGTAATGATTTATCATTGATTCAAAATATAGTATATCCACTATTAGTATTCTATACGACGAGCGAAGTGCTTTCACTCATATTGACATTCGACGAGTAAAGTGCATAAATTGAAAAAATATTTAATTTCGTAATATTTTGTAAAACAATAATAATTTATACAGTATAGTGAACAAATTATTTTTATAATTTACTCCTATAAAAATTACAATTATTCAATTTATATAAGTTATGTACACATAAAATCTGAGGTTTTATATTATGTATATATGCCATTAATTTTATTACATTAATTATAATAATACTCTTGCCTCTATAATAAAATGTACGACCAGGGTACTATTATAAGGATCATTAATTTTCAAGGGTCAGGATTCAGGATTGGTATTGAGTTCGTTTACTTCGCGATCGACAATAAACCTTATTAAAATATTTTATTACCTTACCTCAAATAATGCAATAATAGTAATATTAATATACAAAGATTAGGTACATAATGAATAATGAACATAAATTATATTTATCACACTCAGAACGTATGCGAATCGTCTAATATATATCTAAATAACTTGACCTTAAACTTAGGTATGTTTACTTATTTATATTACAATTAATAATTTTTTCTGTTTTATATTTTATATCAATATAAAAACACTGCCCTTCAATATTTTACTAATGCAAGCAATGTACTTAGTTAATATTTTAGTAGAATATTTAAGATAATAATTGGTGTGGAAAGAGTGTCCAAAGGTTTTTTAAATATTTATTTATGAAAATAATTAAGCTACTCGGGTACTTATTAATTTTGAATATAGAATATATTTTTGTAGATAATCAATTTTTAGAACCTGACTGTTTTGCTATTATAGAAGAGATAAGTAGAAAATTAAATTTAAGCTTGACAATTTAATCATACATAATTTGTTAATATTGTATTATTTACACCAAAAATTGGAACAATTTGCGTGGTTACTTTTTATATATATTTTTTAAATTTAAATAGAAAATTATGAAGAATTTTATAGTTTTGAGTTACACAATGAATGATAATATTTTTAGCTTTTGAACAAAGTAAATTAATTATTACTTATTTAATATTAATTAATTTTGTATATAATAATTTTTTAATAGTGTGTTATTTTTCATGTATACATTTTTGAGTAGTAAAATTAGAGATGTTTTTGGGCAGGTATAGGTATATAGGACATTCTGATAGAAAATTGTATCTATAATATTAGTACTTTTAAAAATTATTTTCGATTTCCTTGAGAATTTTCATCAAATATTTATTGTAACACAAAAACAACATGATAATATATCATTTAAAAGAACTAAAAACCAATTTTTAAATTAAATTTTTCCCTAGTTTTTACGTATATAATTATATTGATAATTTGAGACGATAAGATCTACAAATTTAATATTGTTTAATAGTAATTATGTTACTCTAATTATGTTTTAAAAATTATTTAGAATCTATACAGTTACAAATTTATGTTATGACATTAAGTTTTTTCATGATTAATTTATTATTAAATGTAAAATTGTACAATCAACTGATGATACGATAGTTAATAATAATTCGTAATTTTATTGTAATTAAAAAAATAATTATCTTAGAGACATTGAATTTGAATCACATATTTAATTTATATTCTTTAATAATTATTATTATCTGAAGTTGTGTACTTTTCTTAATATTTAGTTAAAATTTATATGTAATAGCTTAAAATGTGGGTATGTGGTGTAATCTTAAGAGGTTACTACACACGTTCAAAACACGGTGAAAAACACCTTCGAGCACTTCCAATTGTACATATTGTATGATTATCGTCGGTTAATGATTTTGGTATCAAATACTAATGAAAAGACGAAAACTTAAATTAGGATCGTACCCCAGGTTTTCAAATTTTATTTGAAATTTTAGTTTATATACAATTTTTAAAAATTTTTATTTTCAATAGTTCATAGAGCATTACAGAATTAATTAATTGCAAAACGCTGTTGTACTATCATAGTATATGTTATCATATTTCTATTGGTACTGAAATCGTTAATTTTATTAACGATAATTATACAATATATACTATTGGAACTGCAAAAACCCTTTTTATAAGGTTTTTTTTCAACAAATATCATAATTACACAATAATACAAAGTGGTACTAATAGTGGGATATATTTTACTACTTTTCAAATATATTAAAATATTATTTAATTTTTTGATTTTCATTTGTCTTAAAATTTGCCTATACAAAACTCTTTAAAGATTGTGTGGCTGTATCGCACCTGATTATTTTTAAGGGGTTCTGTATAGGCAATTTTTAAGACATTTTTAGAAATAAAATATTCAAATATTTTAATAATATTTTAAAAATTAACTACCTACTATTAAATCAATAGAAAACCACATTCTGGAGTGATATTTATTTCGGTTTATAATTTTCTAATTGAAAATGAAATAATTGAGTATTATTGTACTTTTAAAAGTCAAATGTTTAATTATATTTTAAACGGTAATATTTTGTTGTTTTAGTTGGAAAATTAAAAGTTGAAATACAATTAATTCTAAAATATTATCCCCTATCGATTTGATAAAAGGTATTTTAATTCTAAAATCACTTTTATATTTTTTTCATTTTTTTACCGTTTTGCGTGAACATGTTTTAATGACATTAAATCATTGACATTGCATTCTTTTGTGATTTATATTATACACAATGTTCGTATTTTTTATTTTGACAAATTTTAATTAATATTATACTCATTAGGCAAAGGTACGCTTGAAAAAATATTTGGTTGTATGTCTTATAGATTTAAATATCATTATAATAAATTCATTTTTGAGGTTTTTGTTACTGTTAATATATTGAATTTTATTTCAAGTCGTTTAAGTTTCGGACGGAAGTTTAATCTGCCAAAACTCCTCTAGGAACGCCCCTGCATATAAAGAATTATATATTGCATAATATATTATATTGAATTACCTAGTAATATTTCAATGATTCTTATATTCGATATGCGTATAAGCTTATTTCGCGGTAGAATATGAATAACGGATAGTTTATACCTTTGAGAAAAGTTTAGAAGGCATTGTCAAAATCTATTACCGAAATCATTTTTTATATCGACCTAATAAGGAATTGAAATTTACGCAAATCGAGTACTTCAACAAGTAGGTAAAATTTTTTTTTGAAATTCTGTAATTTTTTAACTTATAGCATTTAAAATTTTTAAAAATCATTAAAATAATATTATTGAATATACTAAAATGTATTTATGATAATTATTATTGTTTTATTTAAATTTTCCCGAAATAAATAATTTATATTATATAATGATTATTAGAAACCACAAAAACGACATTATTTTTATCTAATCATTTTAACAATAGACACAATATGAAATCGAAATGTATTAATTATTTTAAAAATTAACTTAACAGAGTTTTAATTAAATGTAATTTATTGTTTAAAAGTTGATATAGGTAAGCAAAAATAAGTTAAGTTAACAAAAATGAAATATTAAAAGTTAAGTTAAAAGTTTAAATTGCTCGTTAATGCCAGAAATGATTATTTGGACTAGAAATTTGTAAATTTTTACAAAATATATAAATATTCTAACCATAAACTGACTTGTTTTAATTTTGTATTGACGTTATCGTTACAATGTATGAAATGCATTGCAGTAAATAAGACATTTATTATTTTGTGTATTCGGTCATAAACTTTTAAACATTTTCAGTTTTTTATTTAAAATCGTTGTGCACGCAGTGTAATACGCGGCTATTCACGTTTCTTTATAATTGTAAGTGCATGTTTATTAGTAAATAACACTAATCATTAATAAGATATACGTGAATGGGATATGGAGGACTGATCTCTCATAGATATACATACTTTATCGTGTTTCAAAAAATCAATACTGAAATGTATTGTAATCGAAAAACCATTGTTTATTAAAAATAATATCAATATAATAGTAATATCCCAGTCCTGAATATCCAACCAAATCCATTTAAAATTGAATATATTATTCTAGGGTTTCTAAATACATTTTTTAAATAATCTTTAAGAGTTTAAATATTGTAGATTCTGAAAGAAGCGAGTAATGTATTGGTTTTACAATGATGTGTTTTTTTTATTTATGTCCGTCCCCACAAATTCCATTATAACGAGTGCTCCAATAATAAAATTACATTCAGCTCAATTTTCCGGTAGCAAATTGTATCTAGTTTGTACTTTAGAGAGGATTTTTATTTTTAGATTTTTAAATTTATTATACAAATGAGTAAGAAAAACTAATCAAAAAATTAAGGAAAATCGGTAAATGTACGATTTCGTTACAATCGAATATGATTTTTTTCGATCTAACTCCGTAAATAATGGTCATAAAGTAATAAATTTTACACAAAATATTTTTTAAGACAATATTAATGCAAATATTATTTTTTTAAATTTTAGGCTATTTATAGTAAATTTTTATTATTGAAGCTTTGGGGGCGTTCATATATTACGTAAGCGACTAGGGAGAAGGGGGCTTACCATGTGCTTACATTTGCTGACAAGGGGGATGGGGGATAAGAACTATGCTGACGTCAGCAGTAATAAAAAAAATATCAAAATATGTAACAAAATTTTTAATTAGTTCATATAAAATTCGAAAATTTAAAATTTTTTTTTTTAATAGGGGTCGTCGGATATATACTGACGTAATAAAGTAGAGGGGTTGGGCATTTGCTGACAATTGCCGAAAAGGAGGGGTCTAAATAGGACAAAAATGTGCTGACGTAATTCTTGGACAACCCCTTTTTCATCAAAACATAATTAATTTTAGATTTAAAGACTAGAACATTTTATACAATGTTAAAAATACGTCGTTCCATTAATTTGAGTTTTTATTATATCTATTTCAATTTGTGTATTATTTCGGTACGAAAATGTGTTCAAATTGTGAAAAAATGGGTGTATAGATTTGAATTTTTCACAAAAAAATATAAATTAGTACAAAATCAATAAAAACCATTTCTACACCAAAATTTTTGGCGATTTATATTCATTTTTCGTATTAAAAGTGTAAATTTTTAGGTTTTAAGACTTGAAATTCTTTTAAAATGTTAAAAGTACATCGTTCTAGTTATATTTATAAAATTTCAAATATTAGTAGATACAAATTTTTTTAATACCCATTTCAAATTTTGAACAACATATTGTATTATTTCGGAATGAAATGTGTCTATAGACTTACAACTTTCACCAAAAACGTATATAGTTATGTACAAAATCAACGTAAACAATTTTAAAAATTGTTTTACTAATTTTAGGATATTTATTGCAGTTTTAAATGTTCAAGTTTTTTTGTTATAAAACGTCTAAAAATTTTATTTATTGCCAACAGTAACACTTATTATGTTATATAAATCTATATACTACCAAATAAAGGAAGTGATTCCACCCCCTTTTGACCGGCTTTATTTTTATTCGACTAAAGTGATTTTTGGATATTTTTATGATTTTTCGAATATTGTATCGTATTACCTATTAGTATTACAGATGATAAAAAAAAAATATAATAATATTGTATAATATATACAAATTAAACTATACACATAGAATATATAGGGAAAGTTTAAGTTGAAATATATTATTTAAATCTCACTTTTCATTTATTCTCTGATCGTTGTTCTAGAAAGGCGTAATGTAAATAATTTTACGTCTATTTTTAATCATTATTATTATTATTTTTAATACTATACATTGATTAAAAAAAAACCAAATAAAATATTAATTTTAATAATTGTAATAAATCTTTTACTGCGCGTCTCCTACTGAAGTAGCACCGAAAATATTATAGTATTTATATTAATTAATACGTATGAAAGTAAAAATTGATGAAAGTCAATTATTAATTGTATATTATATAAATACAAGGGAATTCCTAAAAATAATAATCATAAGCAAAATACTGAATTACAATAAAAAAAAAAAAAAAAAAAAACGTTGCTCAATAAGGGAGCTCACGCCACACACCAAATTTTTGGGGGTTTTGTATAGGCAATTTCTATGAAATTTAAGAAAAATGAAAATCCAACAATTAAAAAATGTTAAAATATATTTTTGAAAATAATCTTGTATAAATATTGTTTTTATATTATTATGTAATCACAATATTTGTTCAAAAATATGTATACATACTACCTATTTTGTCATTTTTATCAATTTTAAAATATCGTAGAAAGATGAAACGAAAACTAAATTATAGCTAATAAAATTATCTAGGGCCCTATTTGACTATTTCTCGATATATTGATTTGATTTTTTTCATAATTAATAGTTATTTCACTCATAAAACGTGTAAATATGCACATTTTAAAAATCAGCCAGATAGGATTCTAGATAATATTGTCATTTATTGTGTGTTTTTTGTTTTATATTTCTAATATGTTGGTCAGTCGGTTAATAAAAATAAGAAAAAAATTAGAAATGCTAATGTCAGTTACGTCATCTTAACGACGACGTATATTTTTTAAATATTTTATTTAAATAACCCTATTTTATTTAACGATCTAAATATAAATTATAATCATAATTTTATACAAATATATTATATAAATTCTTATTTTATTCTTCATAATGAAATGTTTGTTAATCATCTTGAAAATAGAGAGAAACTACCGTTTATTTGGTTGTCAGTGATACAGTGTGATACATATATATTAATTTGACATTTTAATAAATGGTCGTTTCTCTTTCTTTTCAAAATTATAAACATAGTATACGGTAAATATCTATAGACATAGATAAAGTATTTGATTTTTTTTTTTATAACTTATAGGAATTTGTCAATATCATTTCTGGTAGTAATTGTTAACCTTAAAGTATACACGACTCGAAAGTTGATCGATATAATCGTGATCAAATAATTTAATGTATTCTTAAAAACGTGATTGAATATTTATTTTGTATTTATTTAGTTTTTATGACAATTTTTTATTCAGTACCTAGTAAGTATATTATAGTATGCATCAGTAGTTAGTTATATTATATAGTTCTCGATTTGTTATCATGACGCTTGTTGTTAGTGATTATTATACCGAATCTACTCTAACCAAAGAAACCGTTTTGAAATAATAACAATAAAATATGCCGAAAATATAACGCACCATTCTTTGAAACATGCACTTCAACAAAAAAAAAAGTATGTATACTTATTTAATTATCATTAACTTTGTTTTTCAAAATGATTAACAATATGCATTTTCAGTTTACAAATTAAATATTTTAGAGAATTATTTTTCCGTTATAATTTATTTTAACTTATTAATTATTTAATAGCCGTACTTTTTAATTCGCTCGACCTATTCTATTATTTTTAATATATAATAAGTACTTGAATTAATTCAAATATAGTTAATAATTATTATCTTTAATTTATGATTTTTGACTAATAAACTGCACTGAACAATATTAATAATAACTATTGTTTATGTGATAATACAATTAATTTATTTAATTTTTTGAAAATAATACTACGACGTCAAACTTTAAATTGTTATAAATATATAAATGACAAATATTAAAATGTATTTATGTAAAAAATGTAGTTACCTACACAATATTAACTATTTTGGGCATACAATTTGACAATTTTGCTGCTCTTCGAGATAAAAATGATTATAATCATTTTGATAATGTTTAGTACACATGACAAAGGCAAGTGCTATTTCGAGTTATTTACATTGTGTCAATCAACCCTTGGGATAAATAGTCCAGGTCTTCCCTATGTATATATATATATATATATATATGTATATATATTTCGTACAAAAATGATTTGTAGATTAAATAAAAAATTGTTTTCCCGAACAATGTTAAAATATAACGATCAAACTGTTTCATTATGAGTCGTCAAAATATTATGTAAAGCCTGAGAAAAACGTTTAAAATATATACAGTAAACTTAATATTAATTCTGATAATCAACGAAAGAAATTAATTTATAAATACATACATAGGGTATAAAATAAATTACCTAAGTGCTTGTTATCAAAATCAGTTATACAAGCATTTTTTAATTTGAAAATTTTTATAAAACATAGAAAAACGATGAAATTATTACATTTTTAGACAACAATTCTAGTTATTCTAAATAGTTATAACGTTTATTTTTATTTCTATATAGCCGGTTAATGTTTACACGAATTTTGATAGTTTTGTATTTGATTTATAAACAAGTTTTTAGTTTAGTTATTTTTAATATAATTAAATTAAATAATATAATTAATTATTGTATACCCATTAGCCTATATATAGTTGTATGTTTAATTTATAATTTGGTAGGCTTGTTTGTTGAATATTTTTATGCGTTATGTAAATAATGATATTCTGAACATTTGAAAATTGCAAAAAAAAAAAAAAAAATGACTCGAATATTTGTGTTTATATTTAATTTTCGTATGATTTCCGTAATGACGTAAAATATATATTAAAAATGGCGTTACAACAATTATTGAAGAAGAGTTGAAAATGTAATAATATTATTTTACTAAAATTAATAGTTCTGAGGATTTTCAGACTTCGATAAATATAGTTATGCCTGCCTACTAACTAAAATATAATAAATATGTAGGTAATACATTTTTAACTATTACGAATTATATATTATATGATAGTTATTTATAGTAATAATGTATTAGGTATATTTATTCAATTTAATGGAATTTTGATAACTCAAAGTTCAAGGATAAAAATTGTATATTTTGAGTTATCAATAATTGAGTGTATGTAATATGTATAGAAAATTTCAATGGTATTCATTGTATATTATCAACAGAAATACAGAGCCATCGAGATTGAATTATCAATTTACAATATTATCGATACACTGCCGTGATAATTTTGTTTTATAATATTAATTAATTAAATGTCTAGATTCACAATCGATGAAGTTTATTTTGCGTATTTAAACTATTCAATTGTGAGCGAAACGAGGAATGCATTGTTTTTGATGTGAATGATGTGTATTTTTCTTTACGTCTGTATGTAATTTTTGGGTAGAAGGCGTCGAGCAGGAGTTCTAGAGTAAAACGATTTATTAATAGAAAATTAATTCTAGTCAGTACCTACATAAAATAGGCAATCTTTCGATTTACTTCTTAAGCATAAAGAAAACAGTTCGGAAAGCGTGTTAAATTCTCGGTTTCTAAACATATTTTGAACAATAAACTATAATTATTGCATAAATGAATTAAAAATAATTTGTTTATCCTAGACTATACCTATTATATAAACTGCAGAAACCCAAGACCTACAAAATTAATAAAAAATTTAATATATTGATGTTGGTAACCACAACGACGAATTATTAAGATAGACGGACAGTCGTTGGAAAAAACGCACTCTTTTAACACGATAGATTTCCCGTATTCTATCTCCCTGTAGTAATATAACGAATAACAAAATGTTGGGACAATCGATTGTTAAATCTTCAATGTCCCTCGTAACTATCGTAACTATGTGCTGGTAGTAATGATAACGTATTGATAGGACGGATGAACGAACAGACGAACGGACACAACGAGAATATAAAGTATCTACACTTAGGCTTAGAAACCTAAAACTCAGTGGTGGCTCGTGTGTAGGAGCGACGGGGCGATCGCCCCCCCCCTCTAAAATTGTAACAGATTACTTATTAACAAGTTAGATATTGATTTTAATATAAACAATTATTTACATTGTAAAGCATATTTTTCAAAATACGATTATCGAATGTGAAAACACGATCAAATTCGTGTTGATCATCGATCAAAACACAAAAACATAGGCGGAATTCGGTAATAATGCGGCCATCGGAGCAATACAAATAATCGCCCCACATGCATGTGCACATTTCTATATTTCTTTATTATTTCTTTATTATTTATTTAATTTATTCTTTTTTTACTCATGTATATTATATTATTATAATATAGTAAATAAAAACTCAGTATCATAATATTACCTAACAGAAAATCAAAAATGCAAATATACGATCAAAACACAAACACATAGGAGGAATTCGGTAATAATGCGGCCGCCGGAGCGATACGAACAATCGCCCGACATGCACATGCACATTTCTATATTTCTTTATTATTTATTTAATTTATTATTTTATTACTTGTATATATTATATTATTATAATGTAGTAAATAAAAACTCAGTATCATAATATTACCTAAAAGAAAATTGAAATAAAACAACTTTGAAGACCTGTTTAGTGAAATGAAAGATGGACGCTTCAATTTTGAGTATAAAACGTATTTACATATTTGTTTTTCTGTATAATATTAATTTTGGTCTAATACGTACCTTTTGAATTGGTACATAATTATTATTGTATTCTATGCTTTTCAAAAACGAATATCTAATTTTTAATCGCCCTTTTGCCATCAAAGTTCAAAAGCCGCCACTGCTAAAACTATTATTTAAAACGGAATTATTTTATAAATCTGGTGGAAATAACAAAATAACAATTAAAGCGGTCGTGGTTATCTACTTTTTTTTATTAATGTTATACCGAATTTCATTCAGGATCATCTTTCGAATGTAATGATTTATCTTTGCTTTCAAATTTAAAATAATAATAATATATACTATCCTATCCGGAAATCAAAGGATCGATGGACCAACTTCCACCATCTGTATCTGGACAATTTTTCTGAATTCCAAAACTGATTATTTTCATAAAAACTACAGTTTATTATAAGCTGAATTGCATGAGTTTTTTCTAAATTTTCGTTGCTTTTTTCATCTTGAACATAGATTACTTTCTAAATATATATTTTAACTTATATTATGATGTCATAAATACATATTGTCAAAAATGGTCAATTAATAATTAGTGTTAAAGTCAGGAACAGCTATTTGAGGTATTTTTTGAAAATCCGATTTAAACCAATTACATTTTAGGATTTTTAATCTTTTTGTTTTATATTAATTTAACCGATACTATAAGTTTATAAAACTAGTTTGGAAAATCTGCAAAACCTAAATCAAAATGTTTTATTTTTGGTGAACGTTCGAAGAATTTTAGTAAAATAAAAATGCTTAAATCATTTTTATTAGAAAAATAATTGTATTTCTTAAACGTTTTAATTGATAAAGTTTCAAGTATTTATAAGTTTTGTCCAGTGGTGTGTCTAGGGGGTGGGCCGGGTAGGCCCGGGCCCATCCAAATTTTAACCTAAAGCGCACAATTGGAAATATTTAAAAATAAATTTATTGATAAATATTGATTTTTAAAATAACTATTAATTTTCAAACAATTTGAAAAGAGTTGATGAAATATTGTGAATTTAAACTATCTATACAGAATAAGTTTAATATTTTATCAAAAGCAAATTTTCATATTAAATAATATAAGAACCAAAAACTATTAGGAGTTGCATATTTTGTAACCAAGTTATGTACTGTATTATTTTTGGTTTGTGTATGGTTCGCCTATTACAGATTGATTCATCGATTGAGTATTACTTCTATTTTTAAATATTTTAAGAAGATTAAAGTTAGAAAAGTTTAAACGATTTTTTAAGTTTATCTTTTCTCTTAAGGCTCAATTCATTTTGACCTTTTAATTGTTTAATTTAATCAGATAAATGGATATAGACGCAAATGATATATTGAATGTCCAAAAATAAAACAATATAAAAAACATCAACTTAATAACAGTAGAAATAGATACTCAAATACCTTACAGGTTTATTATCATTATTATCTGAATCTAACTCAGTGGTTCGTCAATAAAACTATAGATATAGGCCCGCCCCACTGGTGTTGTTGTGTTGAAAATGCAATATTTGATTTTGTTAGATTTAATGGAATCAGGAATGGAAGAGCTATTATATAACGAGTCAGTAAAATCCTATAGTTTATTCGTTAAAGATCGGATGTAATCTGTAATCGATAAAAAATTAAAAAAAAACCGGTGTGATAACCATAACCGAAAACCAGGTGATTAAATTCGGTACAATAAAAAAAAAACCAAAACCATTTCTACTCAATAGTCATTACAATTTACAGGTTCCAAGCTTTGGCCGAGCACATTAGAACAGTTAATAATCAAATCTGTTTTCTATGGTTGTGACTTCCATAAATATAATCAGCTTATATAGTATCTATATTTATGTAATCACTGATGATACTATAGGTTTACCTACTCATAATTATTGTACCTATTAACAATTGTCATCAGGGCCGTCTTAAGCTTTGCAGGGGCCTATGGGCACCGGAGCTTAAAGGGCCCTTTTAGTAGGCCTACACAAGTTGAATACAAACATCAAAAGTTTATTTAATATGATTACTTTATTAATTAAAAACTATGTACATTTTACAGAAATATATATGGTATTTTACTGTTATAACTTTCAACAATGAAACGTATATTTATGTGTATCGTTAAGTAAGCAATGGTTTTTTTCGAGATTTCTGTTGTGCAAAATCTTCATTTATATCTTTGAAGTCTATTTTTTGAAGGAGATCACTTTCTATGCACATTATTGACAAATTGGTGAGCCGTTCTTGTAACATAGTTGTTCGTAATTCGTTTTTTATTCTTTTCAGTTGTGAAAATGAGTGCTTCCCACTGCAAATGGTGATCATGAGGCAAAGGAAAATCCTTGTGGCAACTTCCACGTTTGGGAATGTTTCTGCTAATTTGTCTGCTTTTATTAAATAATGTATAGCTAAGATACTTAAGTCCACGGTTTCATTTTTGAAGGTTTTCAAGTATTCCCTTAAATGAAAACATTCTGAATTTAACTCGTTAGTGTTTATGTCTTCACAATAGAAATCTGCCAATTCTTTGCATTTTTTTGTTTCAAATGATCAGGTTCGATTATTTGTAACTGAGTTAAAAAACTAAAACGTTCATTAATTTCTTTGTACGATTCCGATCGTTGCTTTAAATGTGTATTTAGCGTGTCGATTATGGGAAGGAACGTTTCTACTTAAAATTTTTCTTTACCGTCCAACTGCACAGTCTTCGATGGTTTTTCCAAAAAAGTGATACGTGTGCTGCGAGTTCTTTTTCTTTGCAATTTATCTTTGTAGTCAGAATTTGGATTTATTTTTTTAACGGCTGATTC
Source organism: Pemphigus obesinymphae (assembly GCA_025469235.1). Classification (NCBI taxonomy): domain Eukaryota; kingdom Metazoa; phylum Arthropoda; class Insecta; order Hemiptera; family Aphididae; genus Pemphigus; species Pemphigus obesinymphae. Next base: position 39,652 of record JAIPRL010001106.1, read on the forward strand.
ATACTGATCAAAATTATTGCGTGCATTACTAATATACTCGCTAAGTGACGCAAACAGTTTTGTTGCAACGTCTATTGTTATAGTATTATTCTGTAAACTTAAGCTTGTTTTATTTATAGCTCCCAGAGGGTCATTCCATGTCTCAGTTAGAATAATGGTCTCCAATTTTTCCATTTTTTTGCCAATACTTTGTGCCTCGATTCTCGTTTTTGCTGATTGATCAGTGTTTTTAGCGATTAATAATAAAGCTTCAAAAATATCATTATAACCATTGTGCAAAGCATTAATAGCATCAGCGCGTGCAGACCATCTGGTTTCAGATAAGCTTTTCAGAACTTTAATATATTATATTATTATAGTAATTGGACACCTACCAGATTCAACGAATGTGCTGCACATGGGACGAAAATTGCAAATTTACATTGCTCTTTAATTCTTGCCTGTAGACCAGAATACTTTCCTACCATATTTGCGGCGTTGTCGTAACTCTGCCCACGAAAATTTTTTATTGGAATTTTAAAGTTTTCCAAAAAGTTTAAAACCGTATCAGCTATGCATTGCGCTTTATGCTCTTCGATAGACAAAAATTGCAAAAATTTCTCAATAGGCTTTCCGTCTTTAACAAACCGTACAATAAAAGTGAGTTGGTCCATATAAGACAGGTCTGATGTGGAATCGACGCTTATTGAGTAGTATTTTGCTGCTTTTATTTCACTTATAATCGTTGTAAACACTTTTTTCCTCATTATATTCATAAATTCGTTGCAAATATTATGTACTTCCTTTTCCACAATTTCCGTAGTTTTGTATATGATCAGCTAGAAAAGGGTCAAACTCGCTTATTAATTCTAAGCATCCCAAATAATTACCGTTATTTTGAGATCCCAACATTTGATCATCACCACGAAATCCAAGTCCTCTTGAAGCCAAAAACTTCACCACAGCAATTTTTTTGAGTACATTCTTCCAATAATTGATTTCAGCATTGTATTGAGAAATCAGATTACTATTACTCGAGTAATAGTTTTACTTCTTGAGACATACTTCATCATTGATTGCCTGTGTAGTGAACTATTTTCATGCTCCATTAATGAGTTACTAATATGCTTCCAATCTTTGTATCCATTAGAAGAACTCAAACTGTTGCCTAAAGTAATAGTATAATTAAAAATACGACAGCAATAACAATATACAGATTTCTTTAACGGCGAATATATGAGCAAACTTCTTTCTACACACTCTCCATTCGTCAATTTGCGGGTGAAAACATTTCTAGTCAAGCTTATAGTTTTTGCTTTACCACTTACATCTGAAAAACTTGTAAAAGTTTTGGAGAAGTCACTATTTTTATCGTGGAAAAACTCAGGTCTTTTGAGTATCCAAATATTGCGTTTTTCTTCAGTTAAAATATCATCACAGTAAGTACCAGGGTTGTGAGATATATTTTCTACAATATGTGTATTTGTTAAATCGCAGTTGCTTAAGCTGGAAGTTTTAAACTCTGATGTGTTAACGGCTATCGTTAAATTTGGAGCTGATGAACTAAAAACACTAGTTGTATCATTAAAAGTGGGTCCAATTTCTGGACTTTCAAATTTAGAGGTACCTTGGTATGACGAGGTCGAAAACTCAGTCTGCCTGTTAGTTTCTTCGAGTGTAAAAAATGAAGTAAGCTTAGGCAGTTTGCTAATATTTTCTTTTTGGATCGCAAATCTTTTTCTTTTTTCTGAACCACTCAAATATGTCCTTTTTGACATAATTAAATGAGACTAAAACTCTATTGCAGACACTAATAAAATGTTATATTTTATATTTTTATTATAGTTATGAACTAAATGAAACGGACAAACGGCGCACTTCTACTGACTGTCAGTTTTATTGTGTATTTACTGAAAACGTTTAAAATCGAATTCCCATTCAATTCACTGCTTTGATATAGTTAAGATAAGATAAATAATCCAGTACATAACACGGGCAGGTAGAAACTGATATAGATTATTAAAGAAAACCCGGTTTAGGTAATGGGATAAGAAATAAAAGATATAAAATATACCTAATTGCACACAATTATTAAGCATTATTTATTTAACATTTTAACATTACCATTTACCTAACTTTTTTTTCTAGAACTTAGAATTATTTTTTTATAGATGGTCGTATTAAATATTAATACGTTACAGTTTACAATTTAAAATTGTAATTTAGATTATTCGGGGCCCCCATTTGGCACGTGCCCATAGGGTAAAGACGGAACTGATAGTCATGACAAATTGTCATAATATATGTAATTAATCTATGCTCAATGCTGTAATATTTAACGTAAAGATATTTTAAATTATTTGAATTTAACTGTTTAAACATAATCGGACTTGCTGCTGTATGACCTACTTGCCAAATGTCGATCCGTTATTTATATTAATACCATTATTATTTACATACGTTAATACATATCATTATTATTACCTATACATGTTCAATTATAATATTTAATTTATGTTTTGCATATTATTGAAACTTTGTGAGTTAATTGAAAATATTTTTTTCACTTAAATATATATAATATATATATATATGAACACTGAACAAACCATATTTCATCCACATAATGTATATAATTTTAGTATTATAGTATTTAAAATAATAAATGATTTTATGTTAAACAAATAGTGATTTATAATTATATTAGACACTATATTATGTAAATTTCTATGTAGGTATTATAATTTTTATCAATATAAAATACTTACTTTATTAAAGGTGGGCATTCATTAATCAAAAATTTAAGGTTAATTAATTAATTTTTATAAGATTTACAACTTAACTAGTTAATTATTTTTACCATTAACTATCAAACATAACTATAGTTAAAATTTTTCTATAATTGACTTTTTACAGTTAATTTTCTTAATCATCCAATTAAGTTAACTAATTGGGGGTGAACGATTTTTGTGAGTTCCTTATGTATATTTTAATCAAAATTCAAATATAATTTATATTTCAAAACAGAAATTGTCATCAAAGTTATGAAATTAATTTTAAGGATTCCAGTTTTAATTTTTCTAAAATAAATAAATAAACGTCTTTCTAGAATTGAGTAAGTTAATTTTTTTTTTCATATTAAACTTTAAACTCGACAAGTTGAAATTGTTTTCAGTTAACTATGTAAACATTCAACTCAAGGTTTTTGGGTTAATTTAAATGAAATAATTGTATTTAATTATTTTTGTTAACTTTCCCAACGCTATTTAGTAGTATGACTTCTATATTATTAGATGATACACCCAACAAAGTCATGTTAAATAAATTTATATTTGTTTTAAAAACCAACATTATTTTTTTAAAGTATATACATGAAAAATTACAATATTATTTTACAACTTAGAACCATAACAAATATCAGGCAAATATTTGACCCGACGAAAGCACCAAATTAAAACAAAATCGTTTAACAAATTTAAAACGAATCAAAATCATGAGTCAAATATATGAAATCTCTTATTTTAAGTTTTGGAATTTTCACTTCAGCAAAGTTTTTGAAGTGACAATTTTTAAATTGTCTCGTAGTGATAATCAAAGAAAAATTGGTTACAGATTATTCAGAGGGTTTCAGAGATATGTGGAATAGCATCTTCTAAAATCGTGTGTAGTACGTAAAGTTCAATGTGTTGTACAAAATTAGCAACTGTGTTTATAAAATTAGGCAATTTTACATTTTTATATATTATTATGTTGATGATAAAAATAAAAAAGGTCATTCAATGAAAAAATGAATTAAATGTGTAGTAGGAAAATCAGAATATTTTAGGGGCTGTGGAATAGATAGTGATGATTACGAATAGTAATATGTGAATGACGAAATAAGAGTCCGTCACGTCTGTTTGTGGAATAAAGGCGAAGAAGACGAATTTATTAAGTTGAAACATTAAAATCTACCCATAAGTCAAAATAAAGAAAACTCGTTTTCCAACATGTAGAACAAAGTCGATAATGGTTACCTACACCTTTACATATTGCAAGAGAAAATACTGAAAATATTTATAGATAAGTTTCTTTCATACTTTTTAATAATAAATTTAATTAGAAATTACTGTTTTAATTGGAAATCATATTCTATAATGCTAATATAATACTTGGGTAATCTATGTGAAAATAATTGGATCTTTCAAACGTGTTTTATATTAACGACTAGGAGCAATGACTTTTTTTTTTACAATATTATTATAGTAGTAGTACACGTCACTTGTACATAGGTACTTATGTTGTTATAACTTTCGTATAGCGGACGATTCTATTTAACAAAAACGTATTTTTTTTTCGTCATTTTTCTATATATGAATCTTTTTTAAATTTAAATTTAAACTTATTATAATACTTATACTAACACTTAAGAACAACAAACTCTTTTCATCTCAATTATTTTTTACGTTTGTAATTTTGACTTCACGTATTTCAATGCAGAATTTTTTTTCTAAAAAATTTACTGTAAATAGGTACCTTCCTACAACTAACATAGAATTTTAAACCAAATTTACTCGTAAAACAGAAGTTTCAAAACAAATATACTGCAACAGAGTAATAATTTCGGCTGCTATTAATTGTAGATATGAAAATAGTAAAAATAGAATTTTTTATTTTGGTAAAAATGTAATATTATTTCCCTAATTATAAGTTTTGATTAACTGAAATAAAAATATATTTACAAACGAAAAATTGGACTCGGGAAAGAAATATTGAGTGTTAAAAGAATTACAGAAAAGATGAGTTAACTATATAATATTTTAATACTTACATCATTTTTTTTATATTTAAACACGATGATTCTTGTATAATCATTATTATACATTTTTTAAAATATTTCTTTGGACAGTTGCGAAAGTACAGTTATTGCATGGTTTTGAATGGTGATTTAGATGTCAAATACATTACCCGTAACCCAAATTATTCAAATGAATTTAAGCATTTTAATATTATATGATATAATATATTAAAATATACAAAAACGATGACGATTTTATTACTGTAAACGGCAGTAGGTAGCAAGCACTATATTTTTAAAGTTTTCAAGTTAATTATCTGGTTTTTGGTTGTCTGAACATATCTATAGGTATTCAATTTTTTAATATACAATAATTAAAAAATTTTATTTGTTAAATGTTGATTATTATTGTTTATTTTATTTTACGTATCATTCAGGTAAAATTTTACATTTAATTAACGATATAAATATTATAGTATCAATTGCAGGCAGAACAAAATAATCATCAATATACGAAGAGTGTATTTATTTAAATAACTCTACGGGCGGGTAGCCGAGGAGTATGATTTGTTAACAAAAAAAAATATATATATATATACAGGTATATATACACATATAATATATACTCGCATATATAAATAGATAGAAAATGCATATAAAAGAAAAATGTATAAACGATAAAAACTTAAAATAGGTGTTAAAAAACAAAAACCAAAACAAAATTATTATTATCAATATAATAGCAAAAAAACTATAGTATAACTTTAAGTACCTAAACCAGAATGCGGGATCATTATTGGCTACATATAAAGGCGACAGAGTGAGGAGTTATACACTAAGTAATTTATTTTAGCGAAATAGGGAATGGAAAAAAATAGCAATATTTCGATTTTGGCTGATAGGAGTATAGGATCATTACAATTCATTTTGGGAAATCAGCAATGAACGGTCGATGTTACTGGATAGAAAAAAAAGAAAGAAAAGAGAGGTAAACTTTATTTCTACGAATTGCATGACACTCAAGATTTATAGTTTCATGGATAGGGGAGTAGTCATGGAGAGCGAAAGCGATGTGTAGGAAAAAAGCAATACAACAATAAAACTTTATCTGGACCATTTCTACCATAATACATTCAGCAGTGGTAGAAAGGTCTTATAAAACCATAGTATATTTTGAAATACGATGGACTAGGGAACAATATACGATTTTTATATGCCCAATGAGTTCTAAATCTTGAGTGGTTTAACTTATGAGATTTGCAAAGAGATTGATGAGTTATAAAACTGAATATCTTTGAGATCCTTATAAAAAATAGTCTCAGAATGTAGTCGGGTGCATACATTTCGTGTAAAATGAATCCAAAATCACAAACTGAGTTATCTGCACTTAAGATTATTGACAATGGATATAGTAGGTACCTAGTATATATTAAATAAGGAAAGTTAAGAATACATAATTTGATAAGTGTTATAATCATACTATCTCTAGGTTCTCTATCCACATAGCTGCATTTGTCTTGGTTCTAAGTAATACTTCTTCGAATTAAGTATTTGGGCACACATCAACAACGATTTGATGAATTGTGTGTTTGTCGCCGTATAGGAAAAAGAGGGATTCCTTTTTCATTTTATTATTTTTATCATTCCCCATTTGTACATCAAACTTCTGCATCTGCCCTGTTCTGTGCTGGCACTATTTTAAGTCATTCATAAGGTCTGTGGAAGATCAAAGCCGGATCGTACCCCAAAATCTTTCCAGCCCATTTTCTACACTTCTGATCGAGATTCTGCCGGAAATTCTAAATCTTATATAGAGCATTTCAATTTAAGTATTTTCTGGGATGTGTCATGATTTGATTATACAATGGATGATTTGAGTTTCTTTTCAAATTCTCAAGTATTTGTTGTTTGTGAATTAATCTGGCGTAAGTCTGGTGATTATATTAGTAAGGACAGCTAACTATTTTACTATTTAGTAGTTTTCACCATTCCAGATATGATTTGCATGGTTCAGTTCTACTGCCTGATAATTTTCTCAAAATCCTAGAATTTATCCTACGTACTTCTCGAGAATTTAAACGGGTTGCTCCTCTTATAACCAGGGCTCGAATCAAAAAAAATTATTTTGTTTAACGTTTATGACAATTTAAACTTTATAGACTTTTTAGTGTTTTACGTTTTATGAATTTAAACGTTTTAGACTTTTTAGTGTTTAACGTTATTACAATTTAAACGTTATAGAGCTTATAGTGTTTAATATTATAATCATTTTAAACATTATAGACTTTTTAGTTTTTAACGTTATTTTTAAGAATTTAAATGTTAACAAATATTTGATGTTTTACGTTATGATAATTTAAATGTTATCAAAGTCTTTCCGTTTATCGTTATGTTTTTCTAAATTTTTCATTTATCGTTTCTGTTACGTTTTTCATTATCTATTTCAATCGTTTTTTGAATCGTTTAACGTTGTACTTATAACGTTATGAAAACACATTCGAACCTTGCTTATAACACTATACTGTGTTCTTTTTCGTTCTATTATTGAATATGGTGTGGTCTTAAGGGACCTGTCTATTTACACTGCTAGTCTTTTAATTCAACGTATTCAGAGAAATTTCTCAGACATGTGAAGTTCACACAAAAAATGCTTTGCCCTCCTCTCGACTACAGTTCTTTTTGTCATTTCCTCTCTATTGATACTCTATCCAACCATAGGCACGTTGCTAATTTATTCTTTATTCCCAATATTCTTAATAATAAAATTAATTGTGCTTCCATAATACCTTAACTATTTTTTGCTTTCCATTAAGATACACTCGTTCTACTGTCCCATTTTCAATTCCAATTCCTCATTCCTCCAATTATAACTCAACCTCTCTTATTATCCTCTAATGATATATGCCAACGACGACCCCCTTTTTTATTCACAATGGGAAAAATCAACAATATAAAAATAATAAAATGTTCGCAAAAAGTGTAAATATTATATTAAGTATTAATAAATTAAAATAAGCCATGTCTCTAACCTGCATATTTGTAAAAAATTGAATTTTGTAAATAATATTAATAATCAATCTTAAATGTTTTTAGGGCTTGTCACCTATATATATAAATAAATTAATAGGTGCTCCTGAAACTGGTCTACAGTACTTAGTCACACTGTTTACCAATGTCTAAGTCTATTGTCGATATTCGTAGGACCACTACGTTACTACTCCAGATCGTTTACGTTAATTTTATTATAATGCCGTTCCGCGTATTTAGCTTATTTTGCACTACCAACCTATAAATGGTTTTTAAAGTTCAGAGCACTACTAATTTTATTTCCAACATACCTAGGGTATTCATCATAGGGTACAGGAGTGTCATCAACCATTGTAACTGTCTTTCTATTTCCACACACCGCTTATTGAGATGAGGTGCTTGAGCTACAGTTATATTTGTGTTTAGGGTTAGATACCATTTGTTGAAGTAGTTTTGAAGTTTAATTAGGTATCGATTAAACATAGGTACACTCTACTTTAATAAAAATATCGTCTTGTGATACCTGATGAGTTATGTTCTCCGCATATATACATTTCTTGGATACTATCTCTGTCGGCTGTAAAAATATTGAAATACATTGGCGAAAGTACTGAACCTCGGAAAAGTCTATTTTTAAGGTACTATTATAACAACTGGCTTTGCCATTTAAAAACAATTAACATTTTCCGTTTAATATCAAGTAGGTAATCAATTTATCAGAGTATATTTTTGTATTTGGCCGTTTTAGCCTTTCAATCTTTTCTTCTGCACGGTATCATAATTTAAATTATAACGCTCGACATTCGTATTACTATTTAGACTCAACATTAACATTTTCTTACTCTCGAGGGGTTCTAGGAGAAATAATAAAATGAGTAAACATGCTCAATATGTAGTAATTAATTAATTGAACTAAAATATATTAGATTCAATAAAATACGACTAAATGACAATAAGCACGCACAGACGTGGAATGTCCGAAATAGAGGAATACTATCTACAAAAGCTTTTGTTCTGGTGCAGTTAACGTGAGTTTATATAAAATAATTTAAAGTTTTATCTCGGTAGATATAGAAAAGTTCAACGTTATCTAGTATTTCGAACAATGGTGAATTGGCCATTCTATAATAATATATACGTTATTATATAACATTAACATAATTTACATAAATATATAATTTGTAAACCACAAATTAAATATATTATCCACAATGCAGTTGACCTATGTGTGGTTACAATCAGGTCTTATATATACACTTTTAAAAATTTAATTTTGGTTTTGGTTTAATTCTAAACGGTTTTTTGGTTAAATATTTTCGTTTACGTTGGATAAAAACGTTTTAAATTTAGAATAATTAAAAATTGATAATACATTATATTTTAGAATAAAAATCTACAATTGTTTATAATTTAGTTATTTACAGCGTTTGGAATATTTGTTAATGTGAATTTTAATCGGGTGTATCGAGCTTTTAAATTTTGAATTCATTATTTCGGGCAAGATTTTATACAAAAATTTGTCATATAAAATTACCTATACATTTTAAATTACTTGTATTTCAAATCATCAATAAATGGTAATAGTTGGTAGTTTTAGGTTTGTGAAAATGTAAATATTTTTCTCGCTTAATTGTATAATGGTATTTTATATCTATTATTAAGGTATAACTCATTAAATTATTTGGAGTCAACAAATGAAATTAATGAATATTATTTCATTAATTTACGTCTTACGACTAAATTTATGTTTTTTTTCGATAGGTTAATTAAATATATTCCAAAAATTTATGCACACAACCGTGATCGGTTATTTATTTTACACGAACAGCAACTGAAGTATATTATAATAGTTGTACTCTCAAAATATAGTTCCATTAAATACTAGGTGTCTACGACTAGCTGAGACAATTTAATTCATTATTGGCGACTAAAAGTTCATCAATATTATTATATGGGTGGGCTGGGGATTATTTATAATATAGACTATTAAGATAACACATAAAAGATAGCACAGTTATTATCACTTTCAAATATCAATCTCCAATTCGTTAATTTCATAGACATATATAAATTATAATTAACTCTCAATATATTATTTATATATAAAACAATAACAATATTATATTTTACATTATTTAAAATAATAATAATAATAAATAATAACAAAAGTTCAAATTTAAAAAGTTCACCATTCGAAAATACTATTCGGAACAAAAAGTTTTTCTATCAAAAAAGCTCTTTACTCCGAAATTCTCAGTCAATTCCGTCTATCCAAAAAGTTACTTCTAGAAGAAAAATAAATCATTAAAAATAAAAATAAACATTGTTATAAAGTCAATAAACTCTTTGCTCCTCTCATAATCTAAAATTAAGCCTACCTACCTAGTTTATTTCGTAAACAATTTTTTGAAATATAGTTTTTTTAAATAGTATTTATTTTGTTAACAGTAGATATGCAGTATATAAAATATTATATAGGACTTTTATATTTAATACTAGTTTGATCTATACATTTATTAAAATATGCAAAGACCACTATTGAAGTCGTTTTTTTGTGAACGTAAAATACCGTCTGATAAATATTATTATATCAGTGCAAAAATGTAATCATACTATTTTATAAATAGGTAGTATTATAAGATAATCGCATCAAAATGTCTTTAATATCTGTGTTTTTGTATATAGACTCTATATCAGTTTACGCTAAAAGTATTTTGTAATACAAAAATGAATACATATTAAACATTATATAGTATCTATTTATAAAAAATATTTGAGTTTAATCATCATGTGCCAAAATTTAAAATATGTTAATTTAAATTTCCTTTCATTTGATTTTTGGGTGGGACTTCACTTTAAAACTTCTCCCATACTGTACGCACACTGAATATTTTTTCAACGACAAAATCAATATAATGTACGATGGATCAACTTATATCCTCATGTTGGGTATTGACTTTATAGGTCAAGGAAAAGATGATAGATTAAATCTTTAAATTCTGTCAATAATAAAAAAGGACGGTAATACTTATGTGTTACCATTACCGTATACCGTTTCTATATATTTATCAGACATTAAAATTAAATCATCCTTTTAATAAAATACTTTTGAAATAGGTAGTGAAAAGTATAGATTATTTTTTTGATTTTTTATATTTTTAGTGGGAAGGTTTTACTCCTTGTGCTTTTTTACATTACCTATCTAGGAATTGATGGAAAATGAAAAATGGATGTAACTCAGTTTATAAACCCAACCAACTCAAACCAGAAAAAAAAAAAAAATTTGTTGACTACCTATATTGATCAAACAAAATGTGGAAAAACTATAAACGCTTACCACTTGTCCTCTTAGGAAAATTCTAGTTTCTCGAAAAATTGTAGTCCAGTGAAATGATTAATTTATATGATGTGAATCGTATTGAAAAGAATAGTAGTCTTTATGGTACAATTTATTTCAAAAATAATCATATACATACATTTACGTAGTTAAATTTATTATTTTTCATATACCTAAGATTTTTAATTTTTTGTGCAGTGTAAACTGGGCTGTTATATAAGTATTGCATTTTGTTGTCTAGGGACATTATTGCAAGGGAAGAATAAAATCTGTAACCTAATACTAGAATGAATGCAGAACAATGAACCAAAAAAGTCAACATTGGTACCTAATAGCAATTTTATTTATTTTCGAATTCCTACTAAATTTGTTGTACCTAATAAATAAGAATAGTTTTAAAGTTACATGTTTTTCAAAAAGACCATTTATTTTTCCGAAAAATCAGTATGGGAGTTATAAACTATTAATGAAAATCTGTGAGAAGATAGTATCCTATGGTATCAATCCTTACATTTAGACCACTTATCGTTTAAATATATTTTGCTTTTTTTGTTCGTTATAAATAGGAATATAATATAATACACAAGTTTCTATAAAAAAAATTTTTTAAAAAAATGAAAAATTATAAAAATAATAATATTAAGTTGCAATATATTTTAATGTCATAATAAAATTTGGCATTTTTTATTTTTTAAAACATTTTAATTTTTTGAATATTTACTTTTTATTTATATACGCGCATGCTGATATCAGAGTATAATATGTCACGTGAAATGGTCGAATTTGAGTCGATTATTAATATTTTTACTGCGATAAGAGACTGTTGTTTCGGGAGGTCGTTCGTCGAGTACAGAACTCGTGATAACTACGCACAGTGTTTTTCTATAAATAATTTATTAATTATTGTCGAATTATGTAAATGTTTAATGGCACATTGTACACTATTAATTTATTATAATAATAGTTATCAAAGTATCGTGTCTAATTGCACATGTATTAATTTCTGTTATCAGGTTTCGACGACAATTGTTTATTATAGATATGTATACACTACTATTAAAGGTATTGGATATTAATAATATAGTCTTGTAAATTGTAATGTTAGAATATATGATTGATTGATCTGACAAATGTACATATCGATATGACGATTTGCACGAATTTTATTGTTCATCAAAGTTTTTTGTGTAAATTACTATAATGGACAGGTTTTTCTAAATAACGTTTAACGCTTTGGTAAAGTCAGGCTAAGTGTGATATAGTAGCCAATGGTGGCTCCAATAATTAATAATTAATTATGATACTCCTATATACCATATAAATAAGTAGAACAATGGTATTTAAATTGTAAAAAAGCTTTTTCGTTTTATTAGTCATGCACCCTACCCCCTTGAAAAAGTTCCTGAAGTCGCCATTGTAAATGACTGCAATATAATTACGTCATATTATCATATTTTATATCTTTTAGAGGTTAATGTTACGGTTAAATATATAACGTATGGTTGCGTACACGGCATTAATTATAATTAAGTAAAAAAAAATTAAATAATTATTTATTTATCATATCGGTTATAACTTATACAGAAAAACAGTTACATATTATAGACAAATAATTAATTCATATTTAATAATTTTATACATTAATATAGCAATCTGATAAGTTAATTTATACAATTTTGTACGCATATCTCTTTCTGAATACGAACTCGTGCAATAAGAATTTGATAGGTAATAAAAAATAATGAAAACTATTTTTTTTAACGAATGTTTGTTTATGTTTTCCTGAAAGTTTTATAATTGGCACTAGTACAGGTCTGAAACCGTCGAATTATTAGAGTTTATTTAGCTATTCGTCGTATTCATATATTATTATTTTGGAGCTAAAATTCAAAATAAAACGTTATGCAAATACAAATAAACTAAATTAAACTATACTACTAGGTACTTATTTTAACTTATATTTTTTCTAACTAGTATCTATACATTAAGCTATTCAAAAAATAAATAATATATAAGGTACCTAATTTAAATGTTTTTTATTTTAAATTTTGGTTAAAAAAGTAACCAAGTTAAGTTAAATGTTTGTTTAAAAATAAATAACTCGATTTAAGTTATAAGTTAATATTGTAGATTTTTAATTATTTAATAATTTTATTTTTTATTTTATTCTAGCTTTAATAATCATATAATTATTATTACTATTATTATATTATAATATTTTGAATAATAATAACGTTGACAAGTTTATATGATCTTAAGATTTTATGATCACGGGTTAAAATATGATTATCAAAATCAAATGTAAAGATATTCAAAATGAGATTTAAAATAAAATAAAATTATCAACAAATTTATTAGATAAAATGAATTTTGCTGAGTTTAACTTATTTAGCTTCATAAAAATATAATTCGTTAAGTTTACGTTACATTGTTGTAATGAGTAACTCATTAAATTTTGTAGTTAATCAATTTAAAAAAGAAATTCGTTAATACGGCTCTCTGTGGGTGGGTTATTTAAACTTATTTTTACTAAAAATACCTGTTTTTCCATTATAGTGATTGATTAGTTGTATAAAGATTTTTAAAACTGATATATATATATATATATATATATAATGATATTTTTTTAATAAATTTGAACTTAACTCTCAAATCTTAAATTTGCACTGCCTTGACTGGTTAAACATTTAAATATTTAGATATTATTCGTTATGTGTTTATAATAATTGATAAATAAATAAATTTAATGAACGAATAACTAAGAAAGAAAAAGTATTTGAGTAATTTTCTAAAATATATAAGGCATTGTTAAATATTATTTTAAGTACAAATATACGTTATTGTTGTATTAGATATTCTGCACTAGTATCACTAATGTCCTTTACTATAATACAACACACGGACTTTAGAAACATATAAAATCACGTGTTTCAAAATCCAAAATTTTTTCTAAATTGTATGTCTACGTATTTATAGATACATTTTTTTTTTTTGGATTTTGAAGTTTTATTTTAGTTCTCGTATGAAGGTATGTATGTGTAATGTCTATGTATATGAAGAGCAGAACTAGATCTATTAATCTGTTAATTTAACCGATTCATGGAGCTGATGTAAGAATCGGAACTTTTTATTTTTGATGAAATCTGAATTATAACAAGAGTTCATTCAAATAAAATATAAATATTTTTGGTTCTTTTAGGTTTTAAATCTTTTAAATTACTTAGGAAATAATGTTTTTTCTAATGATTGAAAGAAATAATTGATGGTGATTAATATAGGTAACCTACTGGATATTAACTGGAATCGAAACCAGAACATAAAATTTAAATTTTTATGAATTGGAACTAAAACACTTCAAAACTGAAAACGATAAATCAATAAATTATTAAGTTTCATGTATTTAATATAAATAATATTAAATATATATATATATATATTATATACTCTATTGATAAGAGAAATGATTGTGATTATGTGTGGTGGAAATAGGTCCCTTTGGTTCATAACATCCGGTAAAGGATAATAAGTAATATAATTATTTTAGATTTAATGGGAAAAATCAATCATTGTATTAGATCAAAGTTCAGTTTAATACAATCATTAATCATGTATGTTCTACGTATAGCAATGAATGACTAATGAATATTTAGTGATTAAAATAAAATGTTTTTACAAGTAACGTGGAAATAATGAATATCACGAAAAAAAACTTAAAACGTTATGCGTTAAAAAAAAGTATGAACATTGATTTTTATAATTTGTAACATATATTATAATAATAAGTAATTAGTCTGCACACATATTACCAATCTTGACCTATTACACTTTCAGGTTTTAACAGTTAATGTCTAAAATTAGTAATTTCATTAGCAAACCGCGGGTAGAAAAAATTCAAATTTCAAAATGTCAATACATATATAACTCATATAAAGGTTTAGGAAATTTTGGAAAATTTCATTACGACAATATAGTGTTACGTGTATAGGTATAGGTACATATATATATTTATTTGTAAATTGTAAAATATTTATTTATTTATATATTCCTACCTATATAATGTTATATAGGTATTGTATACATTTTTGGTGCGAGTTCAAGTGTGGCATTATTTATTTCTGATTTATAACAAAATAATATATTATATATTATGAAGACAAATGGGGAAATACTTATGGAAATATTAGGCAATTATTACTTTAAAATACCAGCCGACTACCAAATGCCATTTTCTACCAACAAGTTTATAAATTTCTTTACGTTCTTAAAATTATATTCCATCTATCCGAAAAGTATATAAACACACATAAAATAAACACATACGACTGAAAAACTCTTAGAATCTGAATTTCATTTGGGATTCTAAATTTTAGATTGAAACGTGTAGGTAATTAATAACAATAATTTGGATACTAATTACAACTTTATTTTATATGTATAAGTACATACACACATGCACACACACACACATACACACACACACACACACACATATATATATATAAAGGGAAAATACTTGAAGTTTAAATCCAATTCCAAACAATGATATCCTTAACTTTAATCGCGAAATCGTTAAATCATATAAAAGATCAAAGACCTAAACACAATAGTACATATATATATATATATAATCTCAATATCTTCATTACTCTTTTTCAATTAATTATTAATTAACAATCCAATAATGTGTAGTTTTTTAATTTGCATACTTTTACAGTTATTAATTTATTAACATTTAGATAGAAGGACTTTAAATACATTTTTGTTCAATTCTCGAGATTAACAATTGGAATAAACAAAATATGTAAATTCTTATTAATCTACCAGTGAGTATTTATAATAAGATTTATATATTACATTATGTTTTCTCCAATTTATATTATGTACGTTTTAACGGGTTTCTGTATGTACACATATATAGTTTTTATCGTTGAAAGTCGGTATATTTTATAGGCAATTTACGCATATACTATATATTAAGTATATTAAAAGAAATTAAATTTATGGTGTCTAACAAATATCATTAGGATATGTTCATTTAAATTTAATATAATATTCGGTTCGGTTTCGTGAAATAAATAGTGACAATATTACAAATTATTGGTTTGTGTATAGGTACTCCGAGAAAAATAAGAATACATTTTTAATGTTAGTAGAATAAAAATAAATAAATACACTAATAACTTTGAATGTCTTGGTAAATTTAGCAAATAAAAAAAGAAATCGATGTATCGTTACAATAACAACTATATATATCTGTTAATGGTTTATAAATTAATTAATTTTTCATCGTTTTATCTGTGTTGTGGATAACCCCAAGGACGACAAACGAAATGTTCGATGCATCGCGAATTCAGTGTGACATATATTATTACGTCGCATGTATCTGAAATAATACCGATAGATATATACAAAGAATAGACAAAATTAAAACATAGCTAATCTGGCACAGCGAGCATCTTGTACTTTTTGTCGAGTAAAATCTGTACAAGAATAAATAAAATTGATATTAATTGTGCTATATTATATCCTTTTTGGTATATTACGCAAACAACAACAAAAAAAGGTTAATTTTTTTGTTTAGAGGCCAACCGGTGCGATATAAGCAACGGACATCAAGTTCATTTTGTCTCGTTAAATGGTACATATAAATACGTAAATAAATTATTCACCGTGACATTAATGATAGTAGTATATGTCAATTAAATGTTCAGTAGAACGATTTTTTTGCACTAAAAACCATACTTCCACACCCTTGTTTGTATTGGACGTCCAGAATTTTGAAAGAACATGTTGTGCAATATAGTGGGTGGGATGTGGTGAGGAGCATAGTAGATAATCGATTAATTTGTTGATTCGTGTAAACTTAGTATAACATTATAACAGAAAACATTCTAACATATCAAACAAACTTATTGGTACCTATATGGGTTGTTGGTGATTGTTGGACATAATTTTTATAATTTGTACGAATACTGGCGCAAAATTTTAGTGTTAATTTTTTGAACTAAAACCATATTATTAAATTTGTCATGAAGAATATGAGATGGACGACATTCAACAATTGTTGGGATTATAATTTTCAGTGCTGCAAAAAGTTAAATTTTGATGCCCGTAGCACGAAAATTTGCTGGGAAAATTGTCAAGCTGATATCAACTTAGATGTCGCGTAAGCAGCACAATTATTAGAAGTTGAATAAATTATGAGAGTTATAAATCAACCTCCATAAAAATAGTTTGAGCTAGAAAAATCGATATATTGTCCAAGAAACTACTACTTATGTGTTGCTAATTTATATATTCATTTGATATTTTCAGTACCAAAAGTAATGCTCAACTGCAGTCACCAACTATATATTTTGCGATAGAATAAAATTTGTTACTTTCGTACCTATATGAATTTGCACGGGTAAATAAACAGTGTGACGATAAGTGATAATGGTCGAATTAAAAATATTTTTAAACCTTCCCGAATGATAAGCCTTTCAGCGACGCCTTCCCGATCCGACGGATGTTTCAGTCGTACTTGGACGAATATCTCGCTCCAAAATAACCGTTGTTATTTTTTGCCGTCCGTTTAGAATTTTTAAAAGAACGCTCACGCACGCATCGTAGAGGAGGGGACAGGGGGGATTTTCGTATAGTTTATAATGTAATGTAGTCTTTGTCTCGGCCGTATATATATATATATACTGGCTACACGCAGAATGCATAATGTGTGTCCGTTTGCATATCTATACATGTATACATTATAGATGGTCATCGTTCTTTGTCGCCCGTTTAAAATTCCAAAGCAATCGTCTCTAATTCAGCGATTTCATTAGCACGTTCGTTGCGGATTTCCATCACATTATGGACAGTGCACTGTATGTACAAATATATTATTATAAGCATTTTGCCATTATTTTCATTGTCATTATGATTATGATTATTATTATTATTATTATTATTATTATTGTCAATTTTGACGGGAATTATTCTCCTCTCCTATAGCGCAGTCATCTGCCGGATCCGTCGACTATATTATTATTATGTGCATTTATAGCAGTCGTCTCGGCCACAATATATTATTATGACATTACATCGGCATAGGGGTCTATTATATGTACGCCACGTGTACCAATATTATACGCGTATTACAAACCATTCGTATGCATTATTGTTTTCGTATAATGTATAAATGTGTATAAATTAAAAACGATTTTTTTTTTTTTATAAACTATTGATAATTTTTGTTGCCTTATGATGCGGATGCAAGTGTACACATATCATGTTTGGTGCGGTTTACACTATCTATTTCATTACATATTAATATATTATGTTTGACAAATTAACGGTTAACATATCGTAGACGCAGAGTAAAAAGGGTCTATATACCTATCATAAATTTTTGAAAAAGTACTTTTTTTTATACCTAATTACTAATTTTTGTACGGGCTATATTTTGAAATCGGAATGAACTAATAATTCGAATCATTATTTAATAAGTTACAGCGAACGAAAACATTCTAAATCGATAGGTACTAATGTATGTACGATAGAAATTTTAAAATGCTCTTCTGAACAATTATAAAATACCGAGATAGAACCTTTTTACTCTCAGCGCGCATTATATTTCCATTCGAGTAACTACCGCAGAATAACAAATTATTATCCGTTTATCATCTAAGATTTTGAATATATTGGCTTTTATATATTTAGTTTTTTTTTTTTGTTTATCCGACGAAAACCCTTAAGTTGCGCATCATTTTTCGCGGCACAAAATTGTGTATAAAGTATTAAGTCACGAAAAAATTATTTCTAAAAATGTATACAGTTTTGTCTTTTTGATTAGTTTATATTTTATGAAATATGTTATGCATTGCATTGAAAACAAACATGTTGATGGCATAACACTGAAGTTGAAGTTAACTGATGGTATATTATTACCAGTTGCGGCTCGTGGGTAAAATAGTTTGTGGTGCATATTTATAAAATATTATACAATAGCAAATAACATGAATCAAATAAAACGAAACCAATATTGTATTTATTTTACCTATTAGTTTCATCGGAAAACACATATTTTTATTATTTACATCGCTGCAACCACTGATCCAATAATTGTTTTCGTACAACTCCATATTAAAACTTATTCTATTATTTTATCTTTACATTTTTGAATCTTTTACAACAGTTAATTTTGGTTTTGGCTTATATTCATTTTTAATCGAGACTTTTTGATCCAAAGATAATGATGAAAAATCTAGCTTTGTGAGAAAACCCAGAAGAACTCTAACTGAATTTTGTTAAAACATTATTATTTAATTTTACAATTTAGTAATACACTTACACACCATGTACACTTTTTACTTTTTTAAAAACCAGTACTTAGATTGATTTAAAATTAATAAATTTAAATGACCAACAAAAAAAAAAAAATCCATGTTATTTCATATAATTATAGATAGGATAATTTGAATTATTGATAACACGATCAGCGAAGATAACATATAGGTACCTAAATACCACTACGTAATCGTGCACTGTACTCCAGTACTCGCGTCGCCGTGATATTTATTCGTCGTATGCAACTACTGCACTCTGCAGTCCGTTGAACGGTGCACAGCTCATTTATGCACCACCGTCCACCATTCAATATATTATTAAACAAATTATTGGAGTAGTGGGAATGAAACAGTAAAATGCACATGCGCAAATGGAGCACATTTCAATTGTGCACCATCGTAAATATTCGGCTCAGACGTTGACACGCCACGCTGGTCAATTATGTTAATCGTTACAATTATTGTACAACTACTGCAATCTACGCTTCACTTCATACGCTTAACGTATGTTGGTAACTCGTATATTAGTGAATATCATAGAACCACAGATAACATGAAAACAGATAGCGCATTCCCTATAAAACAATGTAAACAATTAATATGGTGTTCTAATAGGTGTCGCCCAAATCAGTGTGACCACAGATATCAACGCGAAACTATTGGATTTAGTTAGGTAAAACTTTTAGTTCATATATTATGACTCATGAGATATATTATCATGTTATGACTTATAACCATAGATAAAAGAATAATATATGCATGTCAAAATCAAATAAGAAAAACACAGTATGTAATTGCGTTAAATATATTTTTTTACGACATATATTGACATACACAAATAATGTAGGTACATATTATATGTAAGTAGTAAGTACAGTATTTTTATTTCTTTTACAAACATAAGAGTAATTGAAAATACTATTACAAAGTTCAAAATATATTATACATACCATATAATTTAATTTTTTTTTTTTTACAAACAATTGAAGATAATATTATTTATACAGGTAAATATATAAAAAATTTTTTCAACTTATTTATTTACAAATGTTTTAATTTAGCTAATTTTTTATTTTTTATTTTTTCTGATATTAAATTCCTATTTAAAAATTTAATTGCTGCATGAATTCTAAATCTTATAAAATAATTCATTAAATACTCTTTATTAAATAGTGAACATGGATGATGAAATACAATATTAGTCATACTTAATATGATGGGATCCCGGCTGATTTATTAGGTTATATAGTTAAAACGTGTAAAAAACGCCGTGTCAAAAAATGGAAAAAATATGTAAAAAACCAATAAAAAATTACATGGAAAAAAATACCTATCTGATAACATTTAAAAAACATGAATGTATAAATGGATCTGTGGTATTGATTTTAAAATGATGTATTTTATTGTCTTTATCCAAATTTTTACCAGAAGAAATTGTATGTTACTTAACAGTGCCTAGTTATTTACCTATTTTCTTGTATTAATTGGATATATTTAGTACTTTAATGAGGTTATTTTTTAAATACAAATTCCAATTGAGTCACTATAATATTACGTTGTATTGAGTGCCATTTTCTGTTTTTGATGTAAATTACTTCCTGGGATATATTTTCAAAATATTTAAAATTTAAAATTAAATTAAATTTAAAATATTTTTCTTCCCATTTTTAAGAACTTAGAACTGTCAATATTATGTATTATAATATTATTATGGTTAAAAATATTGAAGGTTTTGAAAATTTTTGGACTGATAATATTATTTTTATGATTACTAAAATTGATTTATAAAAAAATATATTAAACCGATTTACATAAGACTTAATTCAAACATGTATTAGTTATTTAATTTAAAACTATTATCACAGATAAAATGTTATCTCTGTTATTATTTTGATTTAACGGTACATTGATAATATGGCATATCGATATCAGTATTACCACATATTATATAATACATTAAATAATTTTTTTCCGTTAACATAGTCACACTTCTTTCGGCAAGCTCATTATCATTCAGTTTTTGTTTATAGCCAAGTGCACTATCTGTTTTCATGTTATCTGTGATAGAACATTATAGAAAAAGATCACTTAAGGTGATAATAGTTTTTTTACAAAAACTAAGGACTGGCCTTAAGTTATCATCGAATGTAAAACTGAGGATGGATCCTGAAGTTGGTAACGTTAATTCCGCTATATACCTATTATATATATTTATATGGATTGATTATTGCAAGCATCTTCAAATCATTGATTATAGTGATTACAGTACAATATCTGTTATCAAAATTTATCAACAACTGTTATTTTCAACATCCAAGGTCACCCATTTTTTTTATCCAGAAACACAGGCAGTGATATAGCCCTGGTGAATATAATGTACTCGTGATCTATACCTACAGGCTATAGGTACACATTAAACAATGTAGCAACGTATTTATTTAATGTTATTATGGTCAATAAATATAAATCATACGTATATAAATCTTAAAAAAAATATTGCATTATTATATTGTCTTAAAATATTTTTATTTTTAAAAATTATAGGTACAGTGCTCCTGTGCACAATAGCATGAGTCGCCACTGATTATTACCTACAGAGATGACACTATATGATCCACTCAATATGGAAATAATAGAAAATACAATTAAATTTGTTGTAAACTTAGAAATAGATTAAGATGCATATTTCAACAGACATAAAAACTTTAAAGGAAGTAAGATTTAAGAATAAGTACGTAAATCATTGTATAACTTTATCCTAGGAAAAATATAGGCAATGTTTATTATATGTGAATTATAGAGCCTTTATTGAAAATGTTCATAGTTCTGCTAAGGAAACAATTTATTCAAAATATAATTTTTTTAAATTTGAAGAATATTTCCTTCTGACAAGTTTAATATTAGAACGATTTTGATACGGATTTTTTGCTGAATTGAATGTTTTACAGTTTTATTTCTAAACACCCCAAATAGTAAAATGTTTATAAAATGATGTTAGAAAGTACTAAAGTCTTTAGTTTATTAATCTTGTTATATTATTATTATGGTATCAATATATACCTTGGATAATATTTTAATATTATTATTTTAAGAGAAAAATAATATTAGATTAATATTGAATGTTTACATAATCCATAATACAATTTTGTAATCAATTATACGATCAGCAAAATAACTTTTAAAAATCATATTTTATAAAGTTTATGTAAATTATTTAGTATACGGGATGCTTTGAGAACGCAAACTTAAAATTGAAATAAAAGTTTCACAGATTTAATCAACACGCATCCGTTGATTCAACATTATACACGAACATCACAAAAGAGAAAGTAGACCTTATACATTATAAAAATAATAATTCTAGTTGAATCATTTTTATTGACTTAGTACTAGTATATTTTTTCAAGTGGGTTTATTCGAGCTTTTAATGTATTTGCTTAAATCACTGTTTATAAATAATTACTTTGAGTAATCCCATCATAGGAGATAAATTTTTTTAACAATAAATAAATAAAAACAATCTGGGAATTTTTATTAAACTTCCTCTCTCAAAAAAAAAAAAAAAAATTCAATTCTAATCGTACTTTTATATGTGGAGTGAGTGATATTTAAAATTGTGTATAATCAGTAGAAGTATAGAGCCTATTTGGAATCCGGAAGAACTGCAATTGATTCATTTTAAATTTTAATAAAGCGGTATACCTATTCATAAATAATTTCTGGGTGAAATTATTGCGGTTTATTACTTGCACGAGGTTTATATTACGACGTTAAAAACTAGAAGTGATTTTTATTTATTTCATCGATATATGGGTAATACAATAAAAGTAATATACGGTGTACTTTATGCGTAGAACCAGCTTGGTCGGTTTGTGTATACCAGAAATAGTATTGTATGTATATGCATCGAAGGTCAGATTTTTACTAAGTACGTATAGGTACAATAATAATATCTATACCATCGTTAATATATAAAAACCAATATAAAATTTACGATTGACCGACCCACGATTTTTCATTGAGCATTTCATTGAATGACTTTGTGATTGTAAACAGTGGCAATGTGCTTATCAGTATAGTATTTTGCGTATTGAATTCAATACCTATAGGTACCTATATTACAATAATATTTGACGATTTCATCCCAACCTAGCTTAATTTATCATAAAATCAAATTTAAATAATTTAATATGTTAAATCCAGTGGCGTACCTATTTAACATTTTAAACCGTATACGATATGATCAAAGTGTTCATAAAACGATATTTTGGAGAAGAAGATAATTTTAAGAAGTTTAAGAAAAAAATAATTTAACTAATGTGTAAGAACTTCGAATTTTTATTATATTGATCAATAGCTAATATTATACTAGATTTTAATATTTAAAATTTGAGACAGGACCTAAAATAGGGTCATACATATAAAATACGATATAGTTTCTAATTCAAAATCTTCAAATTAATAAGTAAATAATTATCTAATATTCAAATATGAAAATATGGAGATATAAGAATACGTTTTAAATGTATTTGACTACTATTAAAAATAAAATACATATTTGGATTACGAACTAGAATATACACAAAAAATATTCAAATGTTTCTTTTAAAGATAAGGCATTTTTAATATAATTAATTTAATTAACTGTATACTTATATATTAATTAGGTACCTATATTATTTGAAATTATCTAGTTTCATACAGGTAGCTTAATTAATACTAACTTGAATTCGATTTTTAAAAAAAGTCATCTAGATACAGATAGTGGAATTTGGTGATTCATCTTTTCAGTCCTCAGACAGAATAGTATATTGTTATTATTTTAAACTTGAAAGCAAAGATAAATCATTGCACCCAAAAGATATTTTGAGCAAACTTCGGTATTATAATTTAACAAAAAAAAAAAAATAAAATGAATTTGGTAATCGTAATAATTGTATTATTTATTTTAAATTCCCCTATATTTATAAAATATTTTCGCTTTAAAATGTAATTTTTCTTTATGCATAAGGAAATTATTGAAAAAAATGATTCTTCAAAAATCTTGAAAACACAAACTAGAACCAATTTTCTGTCAAAAGAGCTTTGTATTTCAAAACTTTTATACAATTAATTCTACACAAAAAAATTTATATATAAAAAATCGAAAAATTGAAAATTGAAAACCACAACATTATAAAACCAATAGATCTTTGCTATGCATCATAGTTAAAACCAATATTTTCGTAATTGAATTGGTCATATAGTATTGTTTTCATCTAGGTTTTTTTTTTAGGGGGATAACCTAAAATTTTTCTTTTGTATGCACAATGTTTATAGCATAAACCATTTTAAAGTTTAACTCATATTATACAATTACCAATATATATTTGTCAAAGGGGGGGGGGAAAGCCCCTTCGCTCTCCCGCTTGAATCCACCACTGGTCCTAGGGTATATATAAAAAATTAATTAACGTAAATTAAAAATATATTAGGTCCATTTCTCGTCTTACGGTCTATGCACCACCATTTTAATTTTACTAAATAAAAAATAATTTATAATATAACTTAAGGTAATAAGTAAAATAAAAAAACAACAACTAAACAGTCGAAATCAATAAAAAACTAAAAAGTCATAAAAGTGCACCAACTTAATTTTGTTTTTTTTTTTCAATTTCTCACTGTTGCAAATTATCAAATGGATATTTAAACAAAAAAAAAAATTTTAATAAACGGGAACTACTTTAAAAACGGAACTAGATAATGAACATTCGGTTTCCTAAATTAAAGTTTTCCTATAATAATTCCCAATAATGATAATTTCCAAAAATCGTTACTAACTTTTCTTAACAGATATAAACTTTCTAAATATAATATTAAAAAACTGTTTAATGTTTATTTAAAAGAAATGGAAGCAGTATATTTTCTGTAAAATTTAGACTTATAACAGTGGCATCAGAGTATGGCTATGCGAATAACAAAAAGAATAGCTTAATTAAATTTTATAAACAAATTTGAATTCATTATCTTTTGTTTTGTACCAATAAGTTATTGTAGGTATCAAATTTAGGTTTTTAAGTTAAAAACAGTTGAAGTCCTAGGTTAAATTCATTTTGGAGAATACAAAACATTAATTAAAAACATATTTTATTAAGGAAACTTTGAATAGAAAAAATAATTCAACGATTATTTGTTTATAAATTTTTTTTTGAATATATCCATAAATATTCAAGTGTATAAACACATCGGCATTTGCATTTGAAAGAATTTGATTATTCTGCCCATGACATCTTTCTAGGGTCGTTGGATTTCGTGAAGGTGATCGAGCAAACTATTTTCATATAATAAATTAGGAAAATTTGTCATACGATGATATATTAGTAGGTTTGAACTCGTATAATGTACAGTGTACACATTATATCAATATATTATGACGTGTATTTTATTCTAAAACTTTATTAAAATTTTTAGTTATATGTAGTTTAATGTTTATAATGATTATATAACGATTAAAATCGGAAAAAAAAATGATGATTGAATGTGTGGATTTATCAGAGGAAAAACGTATTATCACCTCAAATAGTAAAATATTATACTGTTACTATAATATAGTATATGTCCATGAAAACTACAACCACTGTTATCGGACGATAACGGGTGCAAAATTTATGGACAAACATAAAATACAAGAATATTCAAAATCCAGATTTCGGGCTTTTATTTTTTCACGTTACTATGTGCATATTTCTCATTGTTATTTATATAATAATTATTATGAGTTATGACGAATACAAAAAAATCATACAATGGCTATAATATTATTTTTCAAATTTTCGATTAATTTCATATTGTTAAAATAAATGCTAAATACTAATATATAAATACCTGATTTGCAAAAATACAAATTTAATACGCAAGGAAGATTTTTTTTTTATTACCAAAATTTCATTCATGAAATGTGTAATTAGTAACTGTTTGAATCAGGATTTAATATACATTTTAAACATGTTGGTTTGCTGGATGAAGACATTGTACAATTTCCGTACCATAATATATTTTTAGATATAGATACATTTAGGTCTTATTATATTAATTGCCATTTTGTAATAATTATTATTTAATTTATACAAACGATATAATGTCTATAAGATTAATATAACATTATGTGTTTTAATTGTTACGTTATGTATTAACGATGAAAGGCGTTATAAAAATGTCAATGAATAAAAATGTCGTCGTAAAATGTAATGATCGGCATTACCTGAATATATGATATCGAATTTTTGAATAACATTAATTTTTGGCTTTGGCGTCATTTTACGAATTAACGAGAAAATATATTAACAGAAGACGAGTTTATCCTTCTTTTGATATATTATTAATTAGCTTTCAAATATTTCTTCAACATTGTATAGGTATTATGTATAATATGTTATTATTGTCAAGGTTGCTCTCTGCGGCCTAATTTTAAGGGTCATGCATAGCTATGCAATTTTTGAATATTACGAAAATATCGTGAGTGTGTGTGCGCGAGTGTAAACAAGTATATAAGTGTGTGTAAACCCCGATATCCGCTGCTCGTATCATAACATTACCAGCATTGCGCACACCAATAACGTCCGCGCAGGTACACGCGTGTAAACTTCGTAATGATCGTTGACGTTTAATGACATTCTTCTAAATAATTTAGTCAAAAGTGTGTCCATGTTCTGTCCAGCGTAGTGATTTATCGTGTTGTCCGATTTCGGTTTGAAAAACAGATATTAATTTGGTAACGAATACCCTTTGTAATCGAGTTTTTTACTTTTTAAATTTTTTATATTCAATATCACAATATTTAGTAAACGATTGTAAGAAATAAGCACGAAGGAGTCCGGATAGTACGAAAAGAAATTACTTCGCTCGTCGGGTTCCAGTAGAGGTGGGTGTACTAACCCACATAGAATTCTATATTCCTGTAAAATTATATTCATATAATGGGAATTTGCTATGTTTACAAAAGGGGCTATTCTTTTTGACATGTTTTTATTTTGTATAAAATCTATTTTTACAAAATCGTGTGGGACAGTCTCTCCTCTTATATATCCAATTGAACGTGATTTTAATTCAGATAGTTTACCTTCAGTTTTTAGTTTCTTTTTTTTTTTTTATAGTTATACCTATGTAGTTCCAATGATAGAATATTAGTCCGAAAATTCCTACACTCTGATTCAAAATTCAAGTTGGATTCAACTAATGTGTCGTTGATTAGAGTGCGATTGTCGTTAGAGTTTGATTCATCCATATGCATTGTGTGAATATTAGTGCGTAATAATGTGTATGGATATTGAATGTATTTCACATAGATTTGGGTATAAATATAAATAGATATCTGGTTTTGTTACGAGTATATTCGCGTAATACTCGTGGATGGATATTAGAAGAATTATACGTATATTTGCGTGAATATATAGATGAGGATATCCTATTTACGATTGTATTCACGTACGAAATATAGATATATATATATAATATATATTGGATAAATTACGTATGAATTGCCGTGGAAATATAGTTAGGTACTCAATTGGTCGCGGGTGTATTTACGTACGAAATACGAAATAGGTATCGAATAAATTATTTGTAAAAATATGGGTAGGTAGATACTTGATTGGTAAATATGTTAAAAAGATGGAAATAGATACAGATAAATTCCAAAAGTTATACGAAATCTATTATCATAGATTCAAAAATTATATGATATAATAATCCTTTGGTATTGTATATAGTAATATTAAGTTTCGAAATTGTTTTAAAGTGTCCTTATTAGTAATATTTGTTCCAATGGAGGCTATTTTAATGATTTAGATTCATATATATATATATATCTTTAAACCACCATTGAATCTATTTAGAGTTTCAAATTGGTTCTATGTAATAGTAATTAGATATAATTGAATTTTTGTGTATCGTTAATGTTATTTTAATATTTTAATGTATTTTCAATTTATATAATTTGAATAAGTTATTGGTATTATGATTGTTCCTAAATCCAGAAATTTGATCTTACAGTTCGATGATTTAATGTAATAGTACATTTTGAAACATACAATGGTGTACGTGTGATCTGTGTGATAAAAGAATCCCTATTAGCTTAAAAGATAAATTTTATAAGGCAGTGGTGAGACCTGCAATGATGTAGGGAACGGAATTTTGGGCAGTAGGTAGAAATATAGAACAGAGAATGAGTGTAGCTGAGATGAGATGTTAAGGTGGATGAGTGGAGTTACTAGAGAGGATAAAATAAGGAATAAGTATATCAGAGGTAGTATAGGGGTAGCTTCGATAGTAGACAAAATGAGAGAGAATAGATTAAGATGGCTCGGGCATGTATTAAGGAGGGAAGAGACTGAGGCAGTAAGATTAGTAAAGGAAATACATGTTGTTGGTAAAAGGGGTAGGGGAAGACCGAAAAAGAGATGGAGGGATGTAATGGCGAGTGATATGAGGAAGGTGGGAGTAAGTGAAGAAGATGCGGGAGATAGAGTTAAGTGGAAGTGTAGGACCAGGATGGCTGACCCCAAATAGTTGGGTAAGAAGGCGAAGGAGAAGAAGAAGAAGAAGAAGAAGAAGAAGAAGAAGAAGAAGAAGAAGAAGAAGATATAATATATTCGTAACGACAAACGTAAATTTGATTTTGTGGGCTAAGGGGTGGAATTGGGTGTGGTGGTTAGCGGATGTGTACCTATATATGCTTGGTATCGGATCTATGATATGTATTAAAAAAATTTAAAAATAAGAGATGAGTGGGGGGGGGGTATCAGATTTATAATTTTTTGTAAGGAATTGTATGGTTTGTATTCGGGTACACAGATTTGGTGGGTATTCTACCAATACCTATCTTGGTTTGTAATTCATTCAGTCCATGAGATCTTGAACATTTTACGAAAACACCACGTTTCAAAGGCCTCTAATTTTCTGTTTTTTTTTTTTTTTTTTTACTACGCCGATTTAGATCTTCAGAAATGTCAACCTTATATCCAGATATCCAGATTTACACTATTAGTAGTCAATAATATTATGAAAATCCCACTTTGCCTGTTTTATAGTACTTATATAAACATACTTTCATTTAAAATATTTGTTAAAAAATCATTTTAAGAAACGTTAAAACAAAAAAAAAAATTCGTTTATTTTTAATGTACTTTTAACTACCCTAATTTTAAATATTATCCGTTCTAAATACTCAATAAAAAAAAACTTTTAATTAGTATTTAGTACCGATCAAAATGTTTTATAGATAAATATTGAGAAAATAAAATCATGTATGTATACCTACTTAAAATTTATCTTTGAAAATATTTAGATGGATATTTTTACAATAGCGGTTCAAAAATGTATACTTGTATATTTTGAATTATGATTTATGAAGTTTTGAAAAAGAGCTCATCATTTTTTTCATTAGATCGATATTCAATTGATTTGAAAATAATATATAAATATCAATTAGACGTGTCAAATGTTTATTTTTATATTTACAAAATGAGATAGATCAAAATGTCGATACCTACTTAGGTATTGTTTAAACTTAAAAACTGTAAAAGTCAATTCTTCATTAAGTGTACCTATAGGTATATAGTATATATTCTAAATCGATATTTGGTATATCATATCATTTAGTTTTGTTATATTCATAATATACGAGTCGTACAAAACTATACACATTAGCAAAAAAAAAAAAAAAGAAAAAAAAAGTTAAAAACAAAAAACAAATGTATGTTTAATTCGATTTTATACACAAATAAAAATATACTTTGCGTCGTCCACGATATCAGTAAAATACATACAATCATATAAAATTAAATTCGTATCTAACTTCGTTCATCTCATATATAAGCGTATATACAATAATGTACATAATATGATGTTGTGTTGCATATATATGAGCTACTCATATTATGATATTTTAATTACGTATGTATGTATATTTACGTTATTTTAATAATACAGATGTACAAATTATATTAGTATAATATTTGTTGTAATATTCGTCTAATCAATTGGGTAACCTTTCTAAGTCTAATTCGCATTTTATTTTCAAGAGATTCGGATCGAACGCGTATTTCTCTGCACACAGTTTGAAATCTCGTCCAGTGCTGGCCGCCTCGATCATGGCTTTTCTCATGCCGTCCGTGTCTATTGTCCTCAAGTCCGTCACTAATCGTAATGCCGCCCACACCCTTATATGAGACGTAATGCACCCATGGTTATAGTTACCGTATTCTCCGCATTGATAGTCCCACGGTAACTTATAGTGGTATTGAGGCCACAGACTTTTATTTACGACGAATACCAGATTTGTCTGAATAGAATACCTGTGTGGGGGAAAAAAAAATGCATTTTAATTTTTTCATTATTGTAAATTTTTTTTTTTTTTTATTTCATCTAATATAATATAGGTACAACCGCAGATACAACTGACAATATCGATAACGATGTTTTTACGAGATACGTATATTTGGCGATTAATGTTGAACAAAATAATCTGAATATTGTTAATTTTATGGGTTCTGAGGTCATACAAATGAATGGTAATTCGCGTAATACATGGATAGGTGGTAATAAGTTAAAAATTGAAGGTAACATCTTTTATTTATTATTATTTTTTTTTTCTCGAGTTTTGTACGCACGTATTTACGTACGCATATTTTTTTAAATTAAAATTTATGAATTAATAAATAGTCAAATCACAATTAAAACACAGACCATTGTTATTCGTAAAAATACGTATAATTTCTGGGAAATTAAGCTTATTATTATTGTATTTTACGTAATGTACCTATATATTTAAAAGTGTAAATACTCCGAACGTGCCTCCTCGAACGGTGGGCACCTAAGTTTTAAATTTTGGTAGAGAATTTTTCTATTACAAAGTTTTTTCAAAGTTCAAATTCGAGAGAAACAAATTTTAAAAGAGATATTATATAATATATTAGATTAGATAAAACTATAAAATAATACAACAATTGAAATGTTGATAGTCTGCGCAGACGAATTAATGAATAACACATTAGTAGTATACGTATATTAAGAGGATATAATATCAGCTATCAGGGCAAACAATTTTCAATGACAAATTCATATTAGCATTTTTCATTTTTAACAACTTACAAACATCTTAAAAATATGAAACGAAAAAAATTGCACAGATAACAACATTATCTAATGTACCCTTCGTAGTCTTTCATCGATATTCAAATTTTTTAAGTTATATTTATTAAAAAAAAATTTGGTTATTTTAATAACTCATAAAACGTGTTTAAATGCATAAATTACAAAACGGCTACGTAGAGCACTAAATAATGTTGTTCTTTATCATTTAATTTTTGTTTCGTCTTTCTACGATATTTTTAAGTATCTATTGTTACAAATGAGAAATGCGAAAGTAATATTTCAATAAAATGTTATACAGTCATAAAAAATAACCACAATAAAAATTATATAGCAATGGGACCAATAATTATTAATTATTAAAATGCATATAAACATTTTTCAATTGTTAGATTTTTATTTATTATGAAATTTCCTAAAAATTGCCTATATAGAACCCCTTAAAAATGACCGCTCTGACATCCTCTTAACATTTGATAGCCAATTATATTCTATATATTATTATTATTTTATTATCATAAATGGTTCCCAACAGTGTTTATCCAAACAGTACTTACAGTTCTATGCACATTAAAAAATATGACATAGGTATAGGTACTGATAAAATAGGTATAATGTTTTGTGATGGTACTAGGTACCTACAATTAAATTAGAATTAGAATACAGAAATGTTTAGAATATTCTAATTGGTATTTTTTAACTAAATAGCTTCTATGTAATATATTTTAACTCCATATAAAGAGTTTAGAATATCACAAATAAAATGTATAAATTATAAATGGATACCAAAACAACTTGCAAATTGCAGTTATTATTTTTCTTACATATAAATTATTAAATAAATCCCTAATCAATGTTTTAATTATAGAATTATACAATTGGCAGTTTATTAAATCGTTAATATTGTACAATATATCATAATATCATAATAGACGTACCTATAAATAACTACTCCTAATTCGAACCAATATGATTGTGAAGTAAGTTAGGATTGAAAATTATATGTAGAAATTAAATTATTTTTTTAGATTCTGAGTAATGTTTCAATATTATGTTAATTTAATTTTTATTTGTTTCTTATTTTTTCTGGACACAAATATTTTCGACCAGAAGACTTGATGCAACTGTGAAGTGTGTACCCATTTTCCGACAGCAAATTTGATCAGGATGGTTAGATTTGTTTTGACTTTTTCGATAAAGTCATACTTAATATATACTTATATATTATAAAATTTTTCGATAACGAGTGTAAATAAGCTATAAGGAAAAACTACCGAAAAACATCGAAAACTGGTTAGTTCCTCGTAATTCTGAAAAAATTGTGTCTAGAAATTTGAAATTTTCACAAAATATGTATTTTATTATTATACGTATGTCAAACATTTTTATTCATTTTTATACGTTTTTATTAAACTTCTTTTCAACTATAATATTAATTGTGTAGATATATATTACATCAAAGCTTCGCTCAGAATTGTTTTATCAAAAATAAAAAAATTTACCATTACCTACTTTCAAATAAAATATATCCCCTACTAGTATTCTACCTAACAATCAAAAAACTTATACTCACTAATACTAATACTCATAATCACTTATACGAACCTGATTATTACAAATCTATATAGATAAGTTTAATTAATTTATTCAATTATTTTTACATAATATTGTAGTTATATCCTATAGGTAATATATTTATAAATTACTTATTGAGTGGTTCTAATCCCCAAATTATCGTAGCAGCGTTCAAAATCCAACTGTAATGTAATGAAACTGTAACTCTAAAGAATCCAACAATGAAGAAAGAACAGATAAGCGACTCATCCCAGAGTTCGGACGGTAGAAACACGGTAACTACCATGAGCAACGGCGCCAACAACCAGTAAAGTCTAGGACAAATCATACAAGTCGAATGATTGATGAAAACTAAATTGAAAATGTTTACCTTTTCTGCCACATTACAATAGGATCTCCCTCCAAATCGCTGACATCGACAGTTTTTAACAATTTTTCGTGATCTGGATGACTTGATACCAATTTGTTTATGAAATGCGCGAACAAAAAGCCTCGACCTGGGTTAAACGGATCTTTTTCCGTTTCAAAATGTTCATGATGCAACCGGTGTTCTAATACCCATTCGTAAAGTGGTCCCTAAAAATACGAGTGAAATTAGAATACCTATATATATATATATATATATATATATATATGTATTCAAATATTATGAAGATAATTGTATATACTTGACATATTAAAGTTTGTGCAAAAGCTAAGAATATTCTGAGTGCAGTATTAGCTTTAAAGCTTGCGTGTGCCCATAATCTATGAGCGCCGGCAGTTAAACCGAGGACGGAAATGTATACAAGTAAAATTGCTGTAAAAATTAATGCGATTTCAGTAAAAAAAAAAAAAAAAAAAAAAACATAAGTATCTATATAGAAATGAAATAATTACTGTAAAATATAGTTGTCCATTTAGCTTGGAAAATAGCTAAATAGAGTCCTATGAAAGCGGAAAAATGTAAATACAAATAATAAAGCACACTAGGCCATTGTGTTTCTCTAGGTATCTTGGTATCCTTTTCGGCCATTTTAAATAACGACAACCCAAATTATTTACTTGTACTTAGGTACGTTCTGTTATTTTTTAAATTTATTGTTTTCTACAAAATATACTATAACTAATTCAGATGTACATTTAAATCCTGCAAAAAAAAAAAAAAATATATATATATATATATATATACAAATACATAATATTATAATATTCTGCTATAATGTATTAATTGTATATTACAAACATGTACGGAATATTATATGGTGCCTATATGTGAGTTAATTTACCATAATATAACTGAATTTACCTTAATATTAGGAAACACTTCGTTGAAGTCCAACAAACGACTGTGTGGACGTATACGATACACATGAAGGTCAATTGTATTCGTCGACCTGTTGTCTTTACATACGATTGTATAGAATGGATTGTATGCTATGGAGTCTACGCTGGTCGCATAATAATTATTATTATGCGTATTTATAATATTGTACTTGTTATTTTATAGTGAGACAATAGTTTGTCTAAATATAATGCACAACACTATACGTTGTTTACTGATACTTATTTGCCTACTCGTATAGCTATATAATTCGAAATCCACGTATCCCGGAAATCCTGTATTGTACACCTATATATACATGATAAATTATAATTTCTTGTTAGTTTTGAATTTACGGAAAAACTTCACTATATAATAAGAGCACAGCAGATGCCGACGAAAGAACTGTAGGTACCCATTAGATTTTCGATTGTGAATTCGTACTTTTCGTTAAATAATAATAATATATACCTAGTCAGAAGAAGACCATTACCTAAATTATATTATTGTCATACTAGTATATTAGGTAGGTACCTACCTATGTATTTGTCAAAATAAGGAAAATACCTAATAGACAGTAAATAATATAAATATGCCTACTGCAGCGCAAAACAATATTATAATATAATATAGGTAGGTAGGCTATACGTATGCCAATTTACACATTTGGAATTTTAATTGACTCATTAAAATGCTCACCTTTCATTTAAAATCGATTAAAATATTATTAGAATTATTGTAATACTCATTTTTTTTTTTTTTTTTTGAATTATTGTGAAATTATTGCATACAAAAACTATTTAACTACCTATAAAAACTAAATATATATATATATATATATTATAGCAATTCAGCAAATAAATATACGTTTAGGTTATAGTAGATATTTCTCAACTACCAATATTATTATACGCATAGATCTATATGAATGCTTAATATTATCCATGAAAAATATAAAACAATAGTTAAAAGTATTTATATCTGAAAAAATTGTTAAAATCTAACAATTTACTGATTATTACCTACAACACAAATAATATCCAGTATTAAAATCTATGTATATTATACAAAACTGTAACTAGAGAGGATCTAAGAAGTAAAAAGTTTTTAAAAAGTAGAAAAAAAATTATAACTAAATTAACTAAATTATAACTAATTTAAATAGAAATAGAAAATATCATTGAAATAATAGAATTTCATAAAATGTATTAGTATATATTTCACTTAAAATAAATATAATACAATATAGTAGCCAGTATAGGTAGGTACCTAATTCATTTTACGTTTGCATTTCGTAAATTTGATTAAATCAAAAACGAATCTTATTATTAAAATAAATAACATGTACTTTTTAACTTATGAAAGAATCGTTTTATATATACTACAACTACATAGTGTTTAACAATTTTTGTTCAACTTATAAATAATATTTATCTAATACAGAAGTAAGAATTGATATCAAAATCGTCTTGTAGGTAGTCTTTTTAAAAATATTATCTGACAAAGTAGTTGCATTGTTCTAATGTTTTTAAATAATTGAAACTTCTTTATCAGACAATATTTTAAAATAAGTTGCATGAGAATATTTATCTTTGCAATTTGGTAGTATATATATATGTTTCATCTCTAAATACTAAATTTAATTTAAACGCCCCAATTAAATAATTGCATAATATTTCCTATGTATAGTTAATTAGAAAAATGGAGACAATAAAATATGCTGATGTGGCCAATATTATAATATATTTTACTTTTTTCTAATCATTATAATTCTAAAATAGATATAATAAATAAATTAAAATGAACGTTGTTTTACTTACAAACATTATAATTTCAGAAAAATATCACACTATTTAAAATGCTATTTTTTAATGTATATTTTAATGGAATATTATTATAAGTGCATATTTTATAGTTTTTAGTGCATATATGTCATTTTTATGTTTTTATGCCAAATAAATTATCAATATTAAATAGAATTGACACTTAGGTACTTAGGTGGGAGAATTTATTTAAAATATCTTCTGTTATACCTAACTCATAATATTATTAGAAAATGTCTTTCAATGTATGACAATTAACAATGATAACTACTAAATCTATGCCATAATCCATAGTTTACACTTTACATTAAATTTGCATTAGACCAATACCATAACCACGTTATAATAACATAATCACTCATGTTTATATAGGTATATAATTTATATATCAGCCGATCCCCGTTGTTCAAAATGTGTAGGTACCTATCTAATCGTGAAGACTTTTTTCCAAATTTGAACAGACTTCACCTTGAAGATTACTCATTACAATAGGCTACCACGAGGCCATCTATATACCTACTAATTATATACAGTGGTGTAGTCGTAAATAATGTTTTGGGTATACGCTTCAATTTTGCAATATAATTTATAAATTTAGGTAGGTACCTACTTTTATTGTGTATTGAAAAATTTTAATTTTTCTTGATTTTTTTAAAAAAAAATGCGGAGTTTTTTTATTATTAACGTCTCTTAAAGTTTACATGTATCGGGGGGATTCACACTAGAGCTTTTAGCGTATAACGTGGCCACGTTAATTAATTAGACGAGAAAATTAGAACATTGATAAAAAAAAAAAAAAAAAAAAAACTGGTGAAAATAGTAAACAGTAAACGAAACCGTGCTAAAAGCTCTATATAGTGAATAATTCGCCTTTACTAGATTTTCAAGGTTGAATTTTGTTATATATCGAAACGTATCAAACCGTGTAAGAAAAAAAACTTAACGCTTGTTATAATTCCGTAACGTCATGGATTTTAAGCGTAAAAATCTAAGTACGACTGGAATACTGGATACTTATTAATACTTCTTTTAAACTTATTTAGTTATTTTCCTATACTCATCAGTTTTCCAGTTAAAATAAATTTAGTGTTTATAAACAATAATCATAAACAAATGTTTTAAAAAAATACACTAAAATGATTGCTGATTATTTATTTAAATAAAGCATTTTTTTATTAGGGGATACGATCATATACCCGCGTATTCGTTTTATTTTCTTTCTCATATACGCATATTAGAATTTCAGCGTTATGGGTATACGCCGTATACCCGAGTATACCCTCCACTACACCACTGATTATATATAAGTCTGACTTACACCACTGATTATATATATAAGTCTGACTTACACCACTAAGACAACAAAAGAACGACCAAGAAACATTTGTTAAATTGCATATATTAGTGTACCTACCTAAGTCATTTTCAGCGCTCAATACTCATACTCGATGGAAATATTCTGCAAATTTTCTTCAAAGTAGTATCCTTGTATTTCTCTAAAATGTTTTATTCGATTACTCGTGCAATTATATATAATTCAGAATTTTATTTTATAATTTTTGGTAAACCCGCTTATTTCTCTTACTGCCGTTAATGTGACTTACACCACTATATGGTTTTAAGTTTTAACCCCCTATAGGTATCTATATTATATACCTATCTAGTCTTCACACGCGTATAATGATGATTAAGTATATTATAATAATATTATAATGAAATAATAATTTCGTTTATTATTATTATTATTTTTTTTAATTTTAAAAATAATTCTAACTATGATTTAAATATTAAACAATTTGAAAGAGACTAAAATGCATTTTGAAAGCTTTATCACCCACATTCCTCCTAATAGTTATCTCTATATATATGCACTGCATATTATCAGTCATTTATATAATTAAATAAAAGTATTTAAATAGGTACCTATTTTTTAAATATTTATTAAAAGGATTTGTTTTCAAAGGTATTAAATACATACATGAACACGTTTATACTGCAAGCGAATTGTTATACAAACCACAATTACAAAATATTATTAAGTTATACCTTCTTCGATTATCAATAATCGTGATATCTACCTAATACGGTTATAGTGCTAATGTGCTATATATATTGTACTACTACCTAATCTGTATACTATTGAATATCACATACAAAAACGTTAATTGACCAAAACGGTTTAAAAAAGTCATCCAGATATAGATAATGGAAGTTGGTCCATCGTCACTTCGATCATTGGGCAGGATAGTTGTTATAATAATTTTAAATTTTATAGCAAAGATAAATCATTGTTTTTATAAAACAATTTTGAGTGGATTTTTACTGTCAAAAAAAATTGTAACATTTTATGACGCCCATATACCTAATACCATTTCACTAATATATAATATAGTAACCATACAACTTTATAGGTATTTATTATTTTCCCCGTTTATGATAAAATTCTGTTATAAAAAGTAGTATTCCTTTAAGCCGTTTAAAAAACCTACTGGGAAAATAAAAAAATAATAACCTCTGGAAAGTACCATCTATAGTCTAGAATCAGATGGTACTTTCTAGATTCTAGACCAAATTTTCTATCAAAATATCTCTTTAATCCAAACTCATCTATCTGAAAAATTGTTTCCAGAAAACTAAAAAAAAACTAAAAGTAAACATAGGTAGTAAAATCAATGGATTCTTTGCTCCACTCAAATATAATGTAATAATTTATATATTTTTCAATTAAATGGCTTTTCTATTTACTATATAATGTATAGTATATATTATTGTATACTAGTAATATTAGTAGGTAGGTTCATATATAGGTAAATAGGTAATACATACAAA
This sequence comes from Pemphigus obesinymphae, assembly GCA_025469235.1. Classification (NCBI taxonomy): domain Eukaryota; kingdom Metazoa; phylum Arthropoda; class Insecta; order Hemiptera; family Aphididae; genus Pemphigus; species Pemphigus obesinymphae. Next base: position 78,755 of record JAIPRL010001106.1, read on the forward strand.
GTTCCACATTTCTATACGGAAAGAACAATATAGTTAATGCTACTTTAAAAACATCAAAATTTACTATAATTTATACTAACTATATGGAGAACTATAATTATAATGAGATTTACTAAAAAATTATAGTTAATAATTTATAGTTAATTTACCTAGAAAATGTAGTATTTTTTACTATAACTTTATAGTACCTACTTAAGTTTTTTTTTTATAGTACCTAACACAAACTAAAACGTCAAGTAATTGTTACTACAATTTTTTAGTACTTTGGTCTTTCTTTTAGTAATACAAACTAAAACGTCTAGTAATGATTGGTGTGCCACCTACTAAAACTTGCCACCTGGGAAAAAATGCCTCTTTTGTCCCCCTTGATGCGCGTCCCTGTACCGATCATGTTATTTCAAATACATTTTTTTATTAGTAAAACACGAGGGCACGCATGATATGCGAATATTATATTGAGTTATTGAGATTTTAGAACTACAACTAACTATAATAACTGAATAATCAAAATTGATAATAACAAATAAGTAAAATAAAATTGTCAATAATTTAATTATATACATTTTGCTATGTTAGGATGCATAGAAATACATATTGTTAATTGTATAATACACATTCCATTTCCATTGCAAACGTTCCATTCATATAAATAATATAGTATAAGATTACATATTATTTATTATTTAACCAATTATTTAGATAAATATATACACCAATAAAATTCAGCATAAATAAAGAATTCTTTAATAATATTACTATTTACTACACAGACATTTCTTATACACACTTATATATATATATATATATTATTGTCATAATAACGCTGTTCATTACATTAATAGTGATTAGTCACATAAACTATTAAGGTTAAAGAACTTTTATTATCATACCTACGTAATCGATTATTATTATATATTGAGTGATAATGAATGCCGAATTGTATTTACAATCAAAGTATTTATTTTATTTTATTTACATTGTATTACTCTAAAAATTAATAATATTGTTGCTAATGAAGGTTTTTTAAATTTAAAAAAAGTCGTCCAGATACAGATGGTGGAAGTTGGTCCATCGTCCCTTCGGTCCTCGGACAAAATGATGTATTATTTTAATATTATTATTTTTAATTTAAAAACAGATATATTATTGCATTCGAAAAAAGATCCTGATCGAATTTTTCTATAATATTACTAGGTATATACATTACGTATACAGAAATATAAAATCAGTAATCATGACAACTTTATTTTTATTTTTCTATTTAATCCTATTATGTTTAGAAAAACTACTGGGAAAATCGAAAAATAATTTTTCTAAAATTTTAACTAAAACGAATTTGCTATAAAAAAATTATCTACTCCAAAACTCCTATCCCAAAAAAAGTGTATATAATTATATACAGATATAAAAAGACATCATTGTAAAACCAATAAAATCCTCGTTTCGCTAAAAATCTAAAAAATATTAAACAATAATAATCTACTGATCTATAAATATTATCTATAATACTTATAAGTTTTTACTTACAAAGATACTTTCTTGTAGAAATGTAGCTGAATTACACGACAATGTAAAATTGAATTTGACTTTAGTTATAAACTTGAAATAGATTATAAATGTATATTATGTACTGCACAGTATACATAATGTAAATTTGGAATGAGGAGGGAGTGAAGGAAAAAAATGAAAACAGACGACGGGTGCAAAGGTCAAAAATGTTTAGTGTGCTTTGAAATAAATGTTTAACACAAAAAAATGAAGGAACACGTTAAATAATTAAAATTGAACATAAACTTTAATAGAATCTATAAATCTCTACTTTTAGATTCTAATTGGAGCGAGGCAGCTATATAGTGGTTTTGCAATGATGCTTATTTTTTTTTTTTCTAATTTTTTTTACGTGTTTCTCCTTTTTTAAATAATAAAAAATATCACAAGATTTGTGTATACTTTGTTTTACTAAATTGAACTATGATTAGTAGTTAATAAATTAGTAGTTGAATTATTTAAATCTATAAATTCTGAATATTATTAATACTTCTCAAATAAAAATAAACATATTATTTTGTGTAATAATTCAATAAATTTATGCAAAACTTATTTGTGACTTAATTACCAACAAATACCATTATAAATAAAGAATTCAGAATGTCATAATTCGATTTTATTTAACAATATTTGTTGAATTATATCTGATTATTTGAATTTTAAAAGTTTATACAAGCTTTAATAAAATTGGCAATGTCATTTTTCAACTGAAAATAAACAAAAATTATAATTTAATATTGAAGTTCGCGGCTTGGCATCGAAAGTATTTGTAGTCATTATAGGTATATAATAGGTATATAAATATATAATATATATTTTATGCTATGCCTATATGTGACCTGTCGATAATCGACATAATATATTACGATTCAAAAGTGTCAACTTATGCAATAAAATGTATCTATATTTAAATTTTAAAAACCATAATATTAAATGTATACCTAAATTTATGTAAATTTATGTAACCACAGAATAATATATGAAATCATAATTCAAAAATAATCAGTACATATTTCATATTGTATTCTAGGCCTATGATAATACTAACTATATAGTATAAGTAATAATTATTATAACTCCATATAGAGTTCGAATTTTATAAGCTTTTGCTTATTGTTTGTATTGGTCCAATATAAAGTTATTTCAGCTATGAATTTGTGTCATACTACATAGAGTTATTACACAAAAATTTATTTCGATTTTTTAGCAATTTTTTTTTTTTTTAAGTCTTGTCGAGGTAATTTTTAGATTGTTCCAGTAGTTACCATGTGCATAAAAAAAAATACCTTTTATTACGAAAATATCTTATAAATGTAGGTGAAATTACAAAATATAAAACAAATAAAATAGTCATGGTATATTACACTATTACCTATATATACCTATATATATATATATATATATATTTTTTTTTTTTTGTAATTATTACACCGAAATGTTTTATAAAATGCGAAAATGTATCGATTCTTTCAAATTTAATATATTCATTACTATAGTGTCCAACCCGACGAGCGAACTGCACATTATCTATTTATTTATTAAACATTATCAATATAATATATCTGCAATATTACAATTATAAATTATTTAATTTTACCTAGCAATTAAAATCAAACAAATATAAATAGAATATATTGTTTATCGTAAAATTATTATAAATGGCTTTATTCAGTCCAATGTTCTGCATATAAATAAGTTCTTGCAATAAATTATTATTGTTTCTGATTTAAATTTGAACTATTGCGTAAGTCACAAATAAACATATATAGGTAAATATTTAATCTATATCGAATAAATGAATTATTAAATAATGTTATTTGCATGGTAATTTGAATACTCGTTTACCATTGTTATAGAATATTATTATATCATTATCTATCTATATTTACCGAAAATAAGTAAAACACTTTTAAAATACCTACTATTGTAAATAAATTCTGTAGCGTTATAGCAGAAGCTGATATGTATGTACATTTTTGCAGTTTTCGAGAAATTAAGAGGAAAAAAGACATCATGTACATTGTCATCATATATAATTTTATAAGGATATTAACATATCAATGTATGGTAAATAGAAAATAACAACTTTTATTTTTTGTTGAAAATAAAATGAAACCTTTTAACTATAATATAACATAAAAGTAACCAAATAAATTACAGAATATAATAAATAATAAATAAAATAGGTACATTATAAAATTGAATAAAAATAAATAAAAATCAACTTTTTATTATTAGATAGAAAATAAAATTGAACCATTTATTATAATAACATAATGAATAAAACAAAATAACTTTTTGAATGTAATAAAATGTAAAATTAATTCGTTATCTGATGATTCAGTCATGACTCAATTATATTTTTAGATGTTTTCAGTATGCGGTAAAATATATGATAGTCTCCGTGGATTATAGCGTAATAAACTAACAAGATCCTTATAGTTCTGTAGAATATATACTGACCCATTCTTTGGTCTCTTATAAAAAGTTAAGTCTAATATTCTAAATGGTTTTTCTGGATTAAGGTTATATAACTACTTATACTTCAATATACCTACAAAATGTTTTATTTATATTAAATCCATCCAGGGATCTAGAGACGACCTTAGGGGGGCTGTTACACCCCCCTGTCACTGGAAGTAGTCGGAAAGTTTATGACTTTCTTTGCTTCTTTACCACGTTTTGAGGAATATTTCGAAATTTAGTCGGTAAATTAGAGTGTTCGGAATGTAGTCGGCAAATTTAAAAAAAGTTGATGACTTTTTTTATTTTGTTAATTTACATTACTTTTCAAGTCGTATTTCGGTGATACCCGAGGGGTGGGGGGACCAGAAATATGTCTTCGGATCGTCCCTGAATCCATCTAGTTTTAAACCAGTTTATTTTATCACTATTAGTGTCAATAGTTTTTTTAGTGAATGAAGTATTTTTGAAAATAAAAACAAATTATTTTGTGTCATTTCAATAACTTTAAATAATTTTTAATTTTCAATTTAAATATCTGAATATTTGTTTGCTCTCTCTATTTTGGCATGATCCACATCACTCTCCAAGTGAGTATGACCAGGCAATAAAAATGTTTGGTCAATTTTTGTAATGTTGAACATGTTAGTGTTCAACTTGCAGTAATTATACTTAACTTAGCAACCATATTAATATTACGATTTTGCCTCCACATGTGTCCGAATATATAATTAGTGATAACGTCATGTAGCACATTGTTTGGTAAATCAATTACATTTTTGTACAGAAACAATGCAATTTCGTTTAATCTTCGTCCTCAAATGCCAATCTTTTATAGATAAATTAAATGTTGACAAAAGTATTTTATAAAATGAAACCTTTGTCGAGTACCTGTTGTAAATCAAATACTAAAACTAATATTTGAAGAAGCCAATAAGCATTTATTTATATAAAATAAACACAGACTGTAGAAAACAGGTAGAGTTTATTCTCTGTGATGAAATATCAGCTTCTGATTACCTATACATGTTATAAAATAACGACATATCATGTTTTTCAAAATTCTCAATGATAATATAATATCAGCTTTTGCCTTCTTACACATTATTATAAACATACACACCTATATTCTAAACGTTCTGTTTCAAGATTACTGTAATTATTAATAGTGTAGTATATAATATATAATAGTTATCGGACTTTTTTTTAAAAAAATATACAAAAATCACTAAGTATTTATTGCGTACACGAGTAGTAAATATAATATCTATACTTACATATATGTAGGTATAGACATATACCTAACGTGCCTATATGTATATATTGTATACAAATACCTAATGTAAATTTTGAAAAATAATTATTTATTTATAATAACTGCGGGTATTTATCAAATTATTGAGAGGTCATGGGAAGAAAACTTTAGTACCTACCTACTTATTAATAAAATCAATAATGTTAATTTATACCTATTTACATTTTTTCTCTACCCGTCGTATCTATAACCCAAAGTCTAAATAATTACTTAACACTAACCAGAGACAGTTTAAAAATTTTTTCAAGATGGAACATGACCACTAAAAAAAAATAAAGCATTTTACAGTTTAAATGCTATTTTTTAACGCAATATATTCCTAGGTCTGCTATCAACTCATTATGAGTCATAAAGTGTATTTATGTAATTCACACACACATATATATATATGATGATGAAAACAATTTAATTCATACAGGAATTCTGAATATCCGAGTTAGTATTGAACAATATACTTGAACAAAATCAATAAATAATAATAAACTTTGCACCAAATTAAAGTAGGTTTACAATAATAAATTGTATGATATTCAAATTATATAACATATAGGTATTTATTATAATGGTTTCAATTAAAATTGTATTAACAATAACGTGCACCAACATTGATAAAAGTGACAATAACATATTATTACGCCGATGTGTCATTATAATGCATAAAAATAAATGGTAACGATATGTACTGGTATAAAAACGTTTAAGTTAAAATATGCCAACGATATTCGATAATTGGTAAATAATAAATAATAATAAAATGAATTCATACTTTGTATGTATGTTGTCATGCAAAATGCAGGTATCGCGATTCATGACGATTTTTTTATACCTGTACTTATAATAGTGGCGTATTTACGAGGAGAAAGGGTACTATAGGTTCGGACCTCCCAAGAACCAAAAAAAAAAAAATCATAAAAATGGACCATTTTTTTTTAGGATTTTTACGAATAAACTATTAATTTTAATATTTTCTATAAAACAGCCGTATTTTAGTAATTTGTATATATAATTAATGATTAATATAATATTGAAGAATGAGAACAACCGTTACCTATATGTACTTCAACCTCGTATTATATTACATGATAATATTATTCTGAATTATAATCAACGCATTGATGGGGTTTTCTGTTTGCTGCCCAGCCAACGTCGTTATAGTTATTATCACCATATTTACGTATACCTAATTTTGTTTCTTACTTTTTGTACTTTTAATGACATGTTGGACATTGTTCATTGTTTTTTTTTTTTTTATTCTATGAATTGATTTTTCGACTAGAAGACCTTCCAAAAAAACCCTTATCCGATTATTTATGTGTACCTACCAATTTTTTGGTAGAAAATGTCATCACTGATGTATTATAGTAGTAGGTACTTGTGAAAGTTAATTTTTTTGATTTTTTGACAAACGCAAACGAAAATGGCGAAAACGGGTTAAAATGTTTATTTCCTTAGAATTCCGATAGTATTGGTTCTAGAAACTAGACATTTTCACAAAGTATGAATTTTACTCAAGGTTGAAAATAAACACGTTTAAAAAAAATATTTTAAACGATTGAAACATAATTTTTATTGTTTTAAACTTTGTTCTGTATAGTGTTTTTTCCATGCATTAAATTTTTTTTTTTGTATTGAACATTTTTAAAAATAAAATATAAATTTATAATGAGTGTATAATAAATGTATTTACTATTTATAATGACTTTATAAATGTGGTTGGATTCATAGTAATCAAAAATCAATGAACTTCCTATATATTAACATCATTATAGGACGTGGTTCTTCTTCTTCTTATTATTATTATTATTATTATTATTGGTACCTACTTTTTATCATTTATTATCAAACTATAAGGAATAATAAACTTTAAAATTTTAAGTAAATTTATCAATTTAAACTTATCCGAGTTGATATAGCTTAGTGGGCGTCGATTATAAAATGTATTAATTAAAACTTGAAAATCTTATTTAATATTATATTTTATAAATCACATTATCCAGTATTTTTTTTTTTTTTTTTGTAGTTTGTAAGTATTTCTGTCGGTCTGTTAACCTGTTCAGTGTTAAACGGCTGATATACCTAAATATTCTCAGTGTTCAATAAATATTTAAAATAAAATAAAACCATCTACTTGCCGGCTTTTTAAAAAAATTATTCAGAAAAGTATTATTTAACATAATAAGGGGTGGTGGTGGTGGAGCAGGACCGTAATAATACCGAAGGCGCAATTTTTCCGAAAAAAATAATTACACAATTAACCCTTTTTTTGGTTTATTTATGAATTGTTTTTTCCAGGGGCACTGATAGACCTTGCTATGGCCCTGAGCGGGAGTGCGCACGGACTCTTCCTCGCTACTCGTCCCTGCACTATAGACGCTTTAGATTGTTCGTCAATGAATTAAACAATTTTACCCCTAATCAAAATAAAATATATGAGGGTTACCTATATGGATTGTTGGTTTTCAATATTTTTCGGATCCACCGCCAGAAAAAAAAAATTAAAAAATACGCCACTGCAGTAGGTAGGTATAGGTAGGTACTTGAAGATATTAAACGAGAATATATTTTTTGAGAGCATTATTTCTAGGATGTGATTCTATGATGTTTTATACTTTGAACGCGCAATATAATATATTATAAAATACAGGTATATTAGTAGGTACCTACGTTATGGTTATATGTAATTACAATAAAATTACTATAGGTATCAATCAAAGGACTATAATAAAAGAAAACGTTATATTACGTACTTACTAGATATTAACGGGTATTTTCCAACGATAATACTATATATATATATATATATATATGCATATCGTCGTTATAGTAAGTAGGTACTTACTTAATAAATATATAATTTACATGATAATCTAATTAATTAAATAACGTGTAACTCGCATTCAATGTAAGAACAAAATCAATCGAAATGGTTTTATAAACAATAATATATATATTGATAAAACGTATTGACAGGGCCGAAGGGAAAGGGGGTGTAAGGGGTCGTGAAGACCCCTCACTTGAGAAATAAATTGAACAAAATCAAGTCCAGTCGAAACAAAAAAAAAAGTTAATGACCTTTTTTTTTTTTTGCTTATTTACCGTTTTCGAAGGAAGTGAAGGAAGTATTTCGATGATTCATTGATGATTTTTTTTTACATATTAAATTTTTGGAGCAGTAAAATTACTCTGGCGACCCCTCACAAATATTTTTTAGCACCGGCCCTGCAGCGTATATTGATATACCCAATGGTGTTTTAAGGAGTATATACGACATATTTACCTATATCTATTTACTGTTTTAATCATTTAGCGGCGTGTCCCCTGTAAAATTATAGTAGTACCTGCCGGGGCGAGTTTGTGAATATTATATCCATAAATAATTCTACAAGTAACTCCCATCATATATTCACTCCCAGAATTGACTCAAGGACCTCCAAAAAAATTTGAAAATTATCTATAATGTATAGATATATAATATCTAATAATAATGATAATAATATATTAATTATCTCTAATACCTATAACGTTTGTACAGAATTTTTCTAAATTCAATTTTATTACAATACGCTCTTAAATGGGCTTGAATTTTTCGCATAAAGATTTTTTTCATAACAAGTTCATTCTAGTTAGTATTTAGAAAGAGATCATTTTTTTGATTTTTCTAATTTTCTATTAAGCGTAAAGAAAGGCCATGTATCAAAAATGAAAATGAGAAAATAATAATGCCAAAGATCAGGGCTTAAAAACGTTATTCGTAACGTTTTAATTATAACGTTTAATACGGAAAATTGTTCCGAATCGTAATTAATGAACAAACATTTTAAAATAAAATAGGTAGGTATATTTAGAATATCACCAAACAAAATGTATTATTAAACATATAATATGACGTGTTAAATCAATAACGATTAAACGTGCCAAACAGTATAACGTTAAAAAATAACACGTTTTTTGTTATGAAATATAAATGGCAAATCATATTTTTTAATATTTCTAAATATTCGTAAAAATTATAGGTGTATAGACTATATACATTACCTGCGCAGTAACTCTTTTTTGGGGTGAAGGGGGTCGTTTATCAATAGGTATATACATATAGGTACACTTAATTTATAAAAAGTATTTGCTGATTAAATTATGTATAATTTCTAGTGTTTGTAAAGTTCTGGGGGTCCAGTACCCCTTGACCCCCCCCCCCCAAAAAAAAACCATCACTATACTTAATACCTATATATTGTTATTTTAACAATATTTTGTAATAATTTATCGGTGTACATCATTATCTGTTTATTTATGTTATGTATGTTGAAATTAGAATTCAAAACTGATGAACTAAAATATATTTTATTCAGTTCGTAGGTAGGTATATCGTACATATTTCGGAATAAAATGTTTAGGTATAATTGGCACAAACGGGCGACGGAAATATGTGACCTTTTTTATTTTAGCGCGAACGGGTTTATACCCTTCTTATATATTGATATACCCACGCTTACCTATATAGTTAAGAGGATGTCAGCACAATACATTTTCAATGAAAAACTTGCATTTTTGTTAACTTAAAAATATGATAATAACATTTTAAAAATATGAAACAAAAATGGGCGAAAATAACATTATTTAGTGCTCTACGCGTACTTATGTAGCCATTTTACCATGATATAGATAGGTATACATTTTTTAATGACTATAAGTTATTTAAGAATAAAAACAATATTTTAATAATAGGTAGGTGGGTACATAAAATGTACCTATTTAAATTTTAGATACCTACTTACATATATATCGATTGACAATTAAGTAGGGCACTAGATAATGTTTCTTATAATTTATTTATTTTTCATCGTTCTACAATTATTCTCAAATTTATATAAAAGAGAAATTCGAGCAATGTTGAATAAAATTGTATGAATGCATGAAAAAAAAAACAATAAACAGTGATATTGAAATGAAACCATATTATATTTTTAAAATGCATATAACCACTTTTCAATTGTTAGATTTTAATTTTCCTCGAATATCCTAAAAATTTCCGAAATAGAATCTCTTAAAATGGCCGCTCAAACATCCTTCTAAATTTTAAAAACTTACAAAATTTTTTAAAATATTAAAAGATAAAACAATATATATCTTATTGGTCACACTGATAGTACCATAGTGCCTTCATTGCATACATTTTGTCAACAATACGCCTTATCGGCTAAAAATATTTTTATATCTTGTAATCGTGAAATTTAAATTTTAAGCAGATTGCATATTTTGTTATTGTTGAATATTGTGTATTCGTGTCAATCGTCGGATTTAGAAACACAAAAAATAAAATCGCAGCTTTTAAATTTAAACAGCTGAAGTGAAATGGGATTTTACGAATGTATATTATATTTACACAATTAATTTAAAATATATAATACGTAATAAAACTAAATTTTGTTTATATTTATGTTGTTTTAGATAACTTAATTTTTGAAAACAAATTCAGTCAAACATATTATTATAAATCATATACAAATACAGTATTTTTGGAGTTGTGTCCTGGGTAAATACAAAAGAATATACCATAATATAAGTGACTCAGAGCATACGTGCAGTTGTTACTTGTTGAGCTGTCTTATCTTAATTTATTTTAATTGGTATTACAATAAAGATGCATACCTTTGACCCTGCGTTAATCTAAAATCATAAAAGGTAGATAGGTATATAAGCATCAATTACAATTATTAATTAATCACTAGAGCAAGTTCATTTGACCCACACAAAATGGACACAGTCACAGAAGTCATGCATACACCGCCAGCAGCATCGAATAACATGATGGAGGTAAAATTCTTTAAAATTTATATTTATTATGGAAGAATTATTTTTAATAATTAACCACCTATAAAATATAACTTATTTTAAATTTTATAGACTGATTTTGAATCGGTGGGAAAAAATAAAGAAGAGCGGCAGAACGTAAAGTCTCTTGAACCAGTGAAGATTGACTTAATATGGGCAATTGTTTTATTCTTTATTATTGGTCATATCAGTGCTATTTATGGATTATACTTAGTGTTTACATCAGCTAAATTATACACATTAATATTTGGTAAGTTTGTGAATACCTATTATTATTATAATTATTTTTAAATAGGTACCTAATTAATATGAAATGTTTGAAGGATACTTTTAATTATTCTCTCATCCCTGCCTGCCTGTATTAGAATTTTAAAAAAACCTACAAATTTAATAATAAAATTTGTAGGTACCTATCAGTGGTGTATTTTGGGAAATTTTCTTTGGGGAATGGGGGTGTCTAAGATATTAGCAGGCACATAGCTAAGTTTTTTTTTCCACAGAGGTGAAATCCTTTTGGCTCTTTTTAGTTGATGAGCAAAAAATAATCCTGTCAAGCCATGGAATTATTTTTGCTTGTGGGGTAGGATACTTGTGGATATTATGTTCAATTACAAGCAATTTTTTTAATAAAAAAATATACAACATAATATAGATAGGTATAAATATTATAATAGTAAAATACATTCTCTGTGAAAATTTAAAATTTTCAACTCCAATTTTTTCAAATTACGAGGAAATAACATTTCCCTCAAACGTTTATCGAAAAAGTAGAAAATAACCGTCCTGATCACATTTACTACTAGAAAATTATACCTTACACTTATAACAACTGGTATAACAATTGGATTGTGCAAGGGTGTAGTAAATTTTAATTTTTGCTGCACCTAAAATATATTCTCGATTTGTATGTAATGAACGTGTTTTATGGGATTAATGTTCTAAATAAATAAACACTTAAGTTGATTTTATATTTGTTTTTAAAAAAAATTATTTTAATAATTTTATTGAAAATCACAATATCTAAGATTTTCTCATATTTTTCCCATCAACAACTTTCCAAAATCCTTGACAAAATTTAGACAAAGTCATGATTTTTAATTTTATATGGATACATTTTTGCACTAAAACTGCACAATTTCTCAGAAAGTGTATTTTCTGAAACATGTTTTTATAAAAAATATAGCTAAAATCTGTGTTTTTTATAATTATAAGGGATATAAAAAATATTAAAATAAACACTTTTGAGTGGGTAATAATAAATCTGGTAAACTAAAATTTTTAAGTTTAGAGTATCTAGACATGGAAAACACCCCCTCCTCCTAAATTACGCCACTGGTACCTACATTTATTCTGTTCATATAGGTAATTAATTTTAAAAAAGAAATGTAAGAGTATACAATTTTAATAAATTTAAATTTATCAAAATATGTTTAAAAACATTTGTGTTCTGGTTTTATTACCATCACTTTAATGATAGAAATAGTTGAATAAAAATGTTTTTATATGAAAGAATTTTCTTAACTTTTTAATATTTCTATTACCTATAGGTAGGTACCGAATTATATTTTAAAATGTTTATATTTAAATGTAGCAAATATCAAAATAATACTCTCAAATTATGTAGTAGTTTTATTTAAAAATTATTTTTGTATATGAATATGTGTTAGTAATCAAGCTATTTAAACAAATTGTTAATGTATATATGAGTATAGGTACTATATACTGTCATTTTTCACAATCGAAACTCTTATAGAAGATATAATCCTTATAATAGGTTTAATACATTTTAATTATATTAAAGTAGTGAATATCTACTATAATAATCAATATTTCTACATAGTACACTATTTAATATTATTTAATAATAATATTTTCCTTTTAGCAATAGTTGTATGGATATTATCAGGTTTAGGCGTTACGGCCGGTCTTCATCGTTTATGGTCACACAAATCATACAAAGCAAAATGGCCTTTACGATTTATTTTAATGTTGATGAGTACAATAGCATTTGAGGTTTGTTAATATTAATTGTGTAAAAAATAATAAAATAATTAATTAATATTTAATTTATAGAACCACATATTCGAATGGTGCATGGATCACCGAATTCATCACAAGTACACAGATACAAACTCAGATCCACATAATGCTAAAAGAGGATTTTTTTTCTCACATGTAGGATGGCTTGTAGTTCATAGACATCCAGATTATTATGATAAATGCAAAAAAATTGATATGGACGATTTAAAACAAGATCCTATTGTAATGTATCAAAAGACGTAAGTTCTAATTATAAATAATTACCTATTGAAGCATATGTAGATTTATAAGGGTAAATTAAATAATAACTAAGAAATATGTAGTATATATATCAAACAGTATATTTATTAGTACCTACTAAATAAATCCATAATAAAAGTTTATTAGATTGGAAGGAATAAGTAATTTATAACATATAAACATTTTTAATCATATATTATTATAAACATGAATAATAACCCTATTTGTATTAGGGTACTACTTTTAGACAGATTAGATTATAAAAACCAGAGTAATACTAGTACAGGTCACCCAGGACTTATTCTATCGATGACTATTAATTTTTGATATCCTCAACCGAGACGATTATACATTGGAGGAGCTAGTTAAGCGATTTATACTTGAAAATATCAGATCAACAGGGATTTAATTCTGAATCGATGATGATATTATATATTCTAACCAAACACTCAGTTGGCTAACCGTCGAATAAACTTTCGATGATTGTCTAGTTGAGGATATTTACAAAAAAGAAGTTAAAAAGTAACAATATTTCGAGAACATAAAATGATATCCAGTGGACGGGATAATTAAGTCCTGGGTGCGTAATGATATTTATTTAGACAACTTGGATTTAGTTATATAAGTCAATGATGAGAAATAATATTACACGTACACCAAATACTTGAGGACTAATCGTCGAAAAACCATTTGTCTAGAACATATTTATATAAGCCTAGCAAACAATTGAAAGAAAGAATCCATGGTGATAGAACTAATTAAAGGAGAAGGACTTACTCAAAGAAACAGGCTGGACGACTCACTGAATGGGCCTAGTGGCTAAACCTAGTTAGTAGGCTCTGAAAGAATAAATTCATCCACCCTCACAGGTGGTATTTACGTCCTCCATTCAAAATACCTTGGGATGTGTCGGGGTCAAAGGCTGCTTACCAGGGAGGGTTTTTCCTCTAATGGACCATAGATGTAATCAGACCCATATCGAATAGTTGTACTATCTAGAATATAATATAAATGTATATAATTATTTTATAGCTAAAACTACTGTTTCAGATTTTACATTCCACTACTATTATTCTTATGCTTTTACCTTCCGACAGTTATACCTGTCTATTGCTGGGGTGAAACATTCCGTAATGCATTCTTTGTCGCAACAATGTTGCGTTATATTTTCACGTTAAATATGACATGGTTAGTAAACAGTGCCGCTCATATATGGGGTAACCGTCCATATGATGCGTAAGTTTTAAGTTCTACATCAGTAATGAAGAATATTTATTATATATTTATATTATTTTAATTTATTATTATTATTTTGCTCTTTATTTAGATCCATAAACCCATCTGAAAATCTTTCTGTGTCACTCGGAGCTTTAGGTGAAGGATGGCACAATTATCATCATGTGTTCCCATGGGATTACAAAGCAGCTGAACTTGGCAATTACAGGGCTAATTTAACAACTGCTTTCATTGACTTTTTCGCACTTATTGGTTGGGCATACGATATGAAAACTGTCTCAAAGGATATGATACTAAAACGAGCCAACAGAACTGGAGATGGTACACATCCTAATGGAGATGGAATTTGGGGATGGGATGATTCAAATATTTCTAACGAAGATCGAAAATTAACAACAGTCATAAATAAAAAAGATGATTAAAAAAAAAAAAAAGGATTCTAGGTATATACTTGCTAGTACTAGCTTTTATTATTATAATATATTACTTTTATTTCTAGTTTTATTTTATTGTATTAATTTAAATTATATAATAGCTAAGTATTTAAATCTTTTTTTAATTTTAATATTGAATGTAATTGTATGTTGAATGTTTTTTTTTCGTGTTCATTACAATACAATTTGATTTTCTATATTTTTATATGTACACCAAATATAAATAATATGTAATTAATTTCATAGTTGTACAATAGAATACGTGTAATTTTGGACATTTATCAAAACTTGAAAACTGTTAGTATTGTCAGTGCTACATTTTTTTATTTTCAAATATCTAACAAAATTACATTAAAAATTACAAATATATTAACCTATGGTATATTATTTATTAAATTAATTTATAATGTATTAATATACTTATATTATAATATAACAAATCAATAATTATTGTCTTCCACTATTTATATCATTAATAGTAATTATTATAAAACAAATTGGTTGAGTGGTTAAATTTTCAGTAATATCAATCACAAGATCAATAATTAAATAAGTAGGTAACATTAAATAATAAATATATTTTGATAAATAACAGTACCTATACAAAAATCATTTGTCTCATAAGATAAAATATAATTATTACAGATATTTCACAAATTAATACTCAAAACATATCTATAGGACTATACTTAAATGTTTAAAATTTAAATTGTTGTGACATTAATTTACCTTATTATATTTTAATACTATATTTACTTAGAATTTATAATATATATATATATATATATTATAATAACTATCTATATCATAATATTGTATATAGTGTAAAAAAAGTTTTATATTAATTTGTGTATACGGTTTATTGTATAGAGTGTTATTAAAAAATACTCATCCAAATGCTGTAAAATGTACTTTTCTTCAAAAATGTTGATTATGACAATAATGGAAGTGTCTATCCAAACCACTTGTTTTTTTTTTTATTATAGATTTTAAATGATTTAAATAAAATTATTACAACTAAAAACTTGGTGGTAAGTAGTAGAAAATGTTTTATTTTAATCGTAGTAGCATATTTTGATATTGTTTATCAATGGTTGTAACGCATACTTAATCTGTGGTTATGAGTACAATGGCTAAATACTATATAATATTTACTTAATACTTATTTGTGGTATATACAATTTAGCAAGGCCTATTTTTGTGTTTACAAATTGCAATGTGTGCTATACAAAATTGCGGTGTGTATCAAATTATTATTTTTTTTACTTTTTATACATATTGTTTATAATATGAATAATAATAATGTTTGGGTATAAATGCAATTGCATTTTTGATTTTTTTCCAAAACATGTTAAGTACTATATGAAATGTATTGTTTTTAAAAATTTGATAATTAGGAAGATATATCAAAATAAGTCTATATTTTCGACTTGACCAAAATCTAAATTTTTGAGTAGTTTTAAAATATTCAAAAACTAAAGTTTAAAATTGTTTTCAAATTTATTAAAATATGTTTTCTCATGCATAAATGTTTTTTTATACCTACCTAATTAAAACTTGCATATCATACTAACTTTTTATTTTATTATTAATAAACAATAAACCACAAATATAATTATACATTAAATGTGCTCATAATGAAACAGCATTTACTTTTCAGTATTTGTATATTTTTAAATTGAATACATTATAAAAATTATTAGTAGAAAATAACTAAACTGATATAGCTGGTTAACCTTTTATTATTGCAGCTGCCTTTTATTATGCACATGGCATACCAACAATGATAACACAAGATTATACCATAGCCCAGAATTATTTACCACAGAATAAGTATATTTCACGAACTAAGATTATTATTAATTCGTGGTGTATTTACTACTTCTTTATAATATAGATTATAAAAATTGAGATCATCAATTATTCTGATACTAATAATCAATTTTTGGTAAAATCTTTTGGAATATTATTGTATTTCTACATTTAGCAGACTTTTAAAATGTTATGAATTGAAGACGTCGCACGACCCATTTAAGGGGTTCTGTTTAGGCAACTTTTTACATGTTTTAGGAAAAAGAAAAATATAACAATATTATAAACTATTTAAATATAATTTAATAGTTATTAAAAAAAAGTCTTGTATCAGTACTATTTTGTTGTTATTTAATCACGATATTTATTTAAAAATACATTTACACAAAACAAATACCACGGACTAAGATAGTAAGGACTGGAATCGGAGACATTATCGGTGTACCTCAATTGTTTCGAGCGGTACAAGTATGGTTTATAGTGCCATCTATGTGGACTACAAAATACTAATAATAACACAGATAATGTCATTATCAATGTTTAAACGGACTAAAAATTAAAAAATACAGTTTGTCATTTGATCATTTTAAATCTTAAATCTTTATTGTTTTTAATAAATTTGTTTAAACACTTATGTATTGACTAATTTTGCTAATTTTTTTTTTTTTGCATTTAACTTGGTTGTGTTTTTATTTGCAATTAATGAATACTGTCGCATTCGCATGATTACAAAGTTGGATATTATTTGTGTTAATATATCTGTTTTGTGTTCCATACACGGAAATTGAATAGACCTATTGTTATTAAAAAAATCATCAATTGTTAATATGAAAACATCATTGTCTTTACAATATTTAGAAAATGACTTTTCTACAGAAGTCAATAATCCAAAAATAAAATCATTTGGATAAGTCAAACCTCCATTTGATTTCAAATTTACAAGTGCAGCTTCAGGTTTATTGGAGTAAGATCTTTTACCTAAATTAATAAT